>JAECUM010004135.1:0-44647 GCA_016617855.1 Megalonaias nervosa | reverse complement strand
GCTTGCCAGTAGCTTCTCGTGGGTCAGTGGTTCTTTCCAGGGATTTCCCGGTTTCTTCCTCCACCATTAATACTGGCCGCCATATATAGCCTATCGTGTGCTGAAAATTGGCGTTAAACCCCACAACAACAGAAATATTCCATTCCTTACTCAAACCAAGGCCTACTGAATGCAATCCATATTGCTGTATTAGTCCGATCTTGAACTGACAGATGCTTGCATATCAGACTTGATTATAAGCATCAAGACTATTTATGACATTGCCCTATTTAAACTAGATAATTCAATTATTAAGATGCAAAATACTATTGGGCACTCTGGTTTAGGTGTGAAAATATTTTAATCATTTCCTGTCAGACCTCGTCTAACCTTACATTACAACATTCCAACAGACCAATATACAACTGATTACATGAACTGAGCACATGATACAGTGTGCTATCTGCATGGGGTTTTATCAACAAATCACAAGCAAGAAAGAGGTTTGAAAAAAGAAGGTTGTGAATTTACAAATAGCATATTAAAGTCACAAGAAGTGAATAGAATTTCTGCCAAATGGAAAGGGGAATACAGGTTGCCTGATCTTTATGAGGTTTACTGTTTTGGGATTACTGCTAACAGAATAATTTTATCATTGAATCCTTCAAGCATATTTTATTTTTGGTCTTTTTTGTTACATTTATGTCATATAATGGTATATTTTTGTTACTTTTCAAGTACTTTTTTTCATTTACAATTTTTTTTCTACTTTGAAGTTTATGTTGATTTAGATAAAATTTTTCCTGAAAGATCTGAGCTTGCTGTATTCTAGTTTTGCTAACTTTACATTTAAATGCGACTGTTATTAACTGAATGACTATTCATAATTGAATCATTTAAGCATGTATGTTTTGCTCCTATTTCTTTTCCTTTCATCCAAAAATGTTTCTGGAAATGTAATGAACTAGTAGGATCTGTGAAAACTTGACAATCTGACAATGGATCTGAAAAATTAATATCAAGCCTTGCCAAAATGTAGTTTGCATTGAAAACAAAAAGTGACTTTTAAGTTGCCTCTAGATTCATGTCAAAATGGACAATAACTCTAGTAAAAAAAAAACACGATGGCCAGTGTCCATCAGATGAACTTGGTAGATACCATCAGCAACTCTAATACTAATTGCAGTTAACAAGATTTGGCATATATTGTTACCATTTGTAATCAAGAAGGGCAATAACTCTTACCAAAACAGATGGTGGGAGTACAGAGATAGATCATTTTGCACGTCTTCAGATAATCATAATATGTATCATGTATCATAGAAATCTATCAATATTTCTAAGACTAGTTGAATTTACAAGATATTGTCACATATTGTATCCAGCTGTCACTTAAGTAAAACAAGGACATTAACTCTTCTAAGACTGTGCAAATATAAAGACTGGTCAACATAAACATCTTTCACACATGACCATGCACTTCAGAAGATGATGACAACAGTAGATACCAAGTTTTGCAAAAATTTGTAAGACACTGTGAAACAATGCCTTCACAACATTCTGTCATACATTACATTCAGCTGCACAACAAAATGGGAAACAATTTTAATAACAGGAGGCCCAAGTGGGGCTGACATCACCCCACCCCACCCCTGCCTTTACATAACCAGACTAATTTAGTATTGTAAGAACAAAACTCTGAACTATCTCCAAACCAAAATTTGTATCAGTTTGATTCTACTATTTTACTATAGATTAATAAATATTCTTTTTAAAGATAAAGTCAGAATTAATATGCACAGATACATGTATTCATTACAAATCCACTCATCCAAGATCATATTGGTATAAACCTACATACCAAGTATGATCAAAACTGGGTAAGAAAAGCTGAGCCAATGAGATGCAAGATCAATTCATTACAATTATAGATTTCACTGTTATTATAGAACCTGTCAAAGACCATAATGATTTACCCAATTGTAGCAAAATTCAAATTTCAGAGCATTTCCAACTTTAAGTTGATGGAACACCCTCATTTTTGTTCCCTGGTTGGTAGCAAGCCAGATGCAAAATTAATATGCATTGATCTCCCTCAAAATCATACTCATCTATTGATGATAAAATCCTATTTAGCAAGTTTTACCTAAATCCTATAAAAAAAAACACCAGCTGTGGAGTTATTGATGCAAGATCGCCTCATTAATAAATGTAATAAAACACAAATATCTGATCCGATTTAGTTGCTAAGTGTTGACAAGCTAAGCAAATCAGATGCATGATCACTTCATTAATTTGATCCTGCATCTAACTGTACTTGTTTGAAATTTTGATGACTGAAGCCAATTTACCATTATCACAACTCTATGGTCTTAAAATAAGTAACAGAAAAGAGTGAGAAGTAACAAGCTTTGTAAAATTCAACAAATAATTGATTTCCCTAGGATAAAAAGTGAAAATGTCAAAAAAGAACTTATGGTATTGCAAATTAAATCCAAAATAATCCTATAATTACTAACACAAATCCTAATGAATGAAGTTCTGAATAAATTTTAGTGATATTCCAAATAATTTCTAATGCTGAAGGTGTTGATGTGCCTGTAGTGGCTAGTAGTCTTTAACGTACAAATGTACCCATGGCCTAAATTGTATTGCTGTGCCAAACAGACTTTGTTGAATCACAGAAATAAAATTCAAGTTTTCATTGGTTTGAATTCACAATAATTCCCAGCTGAGGTGTCTTTCCAAGAAAATTATAGTGCACTTTGTATTTCCAATGAATACATAATTTCACCCAAATCAAAAATCTAAATACAACGATTTCTGAAAAGATATTATCATAGGAATAAATAATTTTTCCAAAAAACAAGATTATGTAAGAAACTATGATACAAAAGAAGAGCCAGGATGTAGGACAAAAGTTCATTTCCAGAATAATTTAAGCTATAATTATCAATGTCTGTTACTAAAATGATAATACAGAATGTGGTAAACATCAGGTAGACCAGGCACTTCATGGGGAATTTCTAATGTTCTGGACTCCGATTGAGATAAATATGCTGTTTACAAAACGAAAATCAATGATTCTGGTCAGATAGAAAATGATATTGATTTTGGACAAGGTCAGCTACAAAATGCAGTTTTACATAACCCATAACATATAATAAATAAAAAACTAACACAAACAATGAACATAGCACCATGTTTGAGCAAAATCAGGTCAAAAATACAATTTCTAGATTACTAACAAGCTCAGCCAATCAGATGCAAAATCACACTATTAATATACATGAATCTCACTCACTATTAAACTTTTCCAAGATCTAAAAAATACAAGCCCATATTACAAGTCTAATCAAAATTGGATCTGAAATATGGCCACTAGAGTGGTACTGCAAAACAGACAATGGATACAGGGCCACAACATAAGCTTACTTATCCTTGTGGTAAGGTCACAATGATTTATTGATATGCACATCTTTAGATGATGACCATAATATACGTATGTATCTAGTTCACAACAATCCATCAGAAACTGCAAAACAAATGCATTCACAAGTTTCTGTCAAACACTGCATTCAGCTGCACAGCAAAGAGGGCAATAACTCTTGTAAGATATCACAGGAATAAAGTGACATGTCAATATGCACATCTTCAGATTTAAGCATGATTCCTTTCAAGAAAATTATCAATTTTTTTGGCTGTATTTGAATCCCTGACATGTGCTGAGTGTACCGTGAAAAATCAGTTACCAACCAACCAAGCATTCGGAAAGATATTTGACAATCTTGGGGATGAAACTTTGAGATGTTCAATGAAACTTGGGCCATGTGCTGACCATGCCAATCAATCAAAACAGAGGTCAACAGAGGTCACTCCAAGAATAGATGACTATGCAGTCTAGATCAATAGGATATTTTCTGTTGAAATATTTTCTGATACTCTTAACTGCATAAGTGATGAAAAGAATTCTGTCAAGGTTTCTCCATTTTTGTGTCTTCATCCATACATGACTGCATATCAGCATCATATTCCTGCACTGAATGGTCTTACTGCCAGGATGCTTTCTGTCAAATTTGGTTAAATTCTATTCTGCAGGTTTTTTAACATAACTTGTGTTTTTCTGTTTTAGTTACAATGGCTACAATTGATGGCTGATTGTCATCATTTGTACAAATTTGATACCTGTTTGTCAAATTTGGTCACATTCTGTTTAATGGTTTCTGAAAAGATATTTGATACAGGTTTTTATTGTTAAAAATGGTAGCCATATTTGATGGCAGACTGGTATAATTTGTACAAATTGAAATGCTTTGTACAACAGGATTCCTCCTGTCAAATTTACTAAAATTTTGTTCAGCAGTTTTTGAAAAGTTGTTTAAAAGTTTGTCTATTTTTCAAAATGGTGGTCATATTTGATAGCTGATCAACATCATCTGTAAAAATTCTAAAGCACTTTATGCCAGAGTGCCTGATGTCAAATTTGGTCAAATTCTGTTCACTGGTTTTTTAAGAATTCTTTTAAGGGTTTTTCCAAATGGATCAGGGACATTTGTCTGAAAGACCTAATTATGCCAAATTGCTTTTGGTCATATTTCCTCAAATTCTGTTAAGCACTTTTTTAAAAGAATTTCATGTTTTTTATTTTAGCAATTTCAGTTATATTTGATGCTGGATAAGCATCATTTGTGCCAATTTATAAAGATGTTTACATGTTCCCCTACACCATTACCTGACTAGGTGTATGGGGCATTTCCTTAAAATGAATTTTCCATCCTGATCTTTAAAATAGTTCCCTTAGACACAACACACAAATATTCACCATAACATGAACAAAAAGATTCATTGTAACACATATAAAAAGATTCACTTTAACATGAATAAAAAGATTCACTGTAACATGTATCAAAAGATTCACTGTAACATGTACCAAATAATTCACTGTAACATGTATAAAGATTCACTGTAACATGTACAAAGAGTCATTTGTAGCACATACAAAAAGATTCTGTGACACTACAATAAGATTCACTATAACATGTACAAAAAGTTTAACTGTAACATGTACAAAAAGATTCATAGTAACACTGCAAGAAGATTCACTGTGACATATATAAAAAGATTCACTGTAACATGTACGAAAAGATTCACTGTAATGTGACATACAAAAGAAACTGTTAACTACTCAGACATCACTGTATTCCAGAACTGGGCCATTTTTCTTCAAACAAGAGAATCTATTATACACAGTTAATTTAGGCTACAATAGCGGCCTTCTTCCAACTTATATTTTTCCTACAGATTAGAAGAGCAGGGATAGACATCTCACATATATAGATCTTTCGATTAGGCAAGATTTCAACATTTGTCTATTCACATGTAAGATGCTCCAAAAAGAAAACATCTTTCAGACTGAATTAGTTGCTTTCTTTTTCTCTATGCAGCATAAGAAAAGAAGCATCTTAGAATAGTTCATCCCTTGATGCTGCCAAGCTATACCTGGTAATCAAGCTCGACAGCCTGGCATGATAGCTATGGTATAAATGTGTTATAAAAAGACCTGGAAGCAACCTAATTTTCTTAACAGATTATCCACCAGATAATCCTTTACATGTGTATTGCCTACAGTGATTATATAACTCCAACAAAGAAAAAGAAGACTCTAGCACATCTATCCAATGATAAATGTGCCAGCAGAGAACAGCTTGACTTTTTAAATAAGCTAATCCATATCATGATGTTTATGAATATATATAACTGGCAGTCATAAAGACAGTTGAAAAACTATGACAAGACATTAAGAATGTTTTCCATCATTAATTTTTCACATTTAAAAAACAAAGTTTTCTCAGTTCAGATGTTTGATCCTTTTTCAAATCTTGTACTTTCTTTTGTTCCATGATGAATTAAATGTTGTCACCACCACCACAATGACAAGTATAATTTCTTAACTAGAATTGTTTTTTACAGACTATTACGCTGTTTTATACATAAAAGAAACAACAGTAAAGGAAATGACACAGGATACCCCACTAGCATTAGCTTAGTTGTTTCTGTGTATTTTCTGCAGCACAAATGAGAAGAGATGTACTGCCATAATTTAAACAGCACTCTTACATCATCTTCATCCATTTCAGATTTGCTCCTGGCCTAAAATTTCCCAAGAAAAGTTTTGCTGTACACATATCAATTGCAGACATAATCATAAGTAAAAATATGCAACCTATTTCATTTGTCTGGTTTGGTTTTTTTTATGGCACAGCAACGTAATTAACTAGTGCCAAGGTAAGTAAAGCCTTGACCCAGGCTGATACAATAGTAGGATTCAAACCTGT
Source organism: Megalonaias nervosa (assembly GCA_016617855.1). Lineage (NCBI taxonomy): Eukaryota > Metazoa > Mollusca > Bivalvia > Unionida > Unionidae > Megalonaias > Megalonaias nervosa. The sequence goes on along the minus strand of JAECUM010004135.1, from coordinate 38,333 downwards.
ACCCTTTCAATTGCAAGTTTGGCATGCTAATAGTAGGATACAAACCCGCACCCTTTCAATTGCATGTTTGGCATGCAAATAAGATTCAAAACCAACATCCTTTCAATTACAAGTCTGGCATGCAAATAGGATTCAAACCCAAACCCATTCAGTTGAGTCCAGCATGCTAATAGGAGGATTCAAACCCACACCCTTTCAATTGCATGTCTGGCATGTTAATAGGATTCAAACCCACACCCTTTCAATTGCAAGTCTGGCATGCTAATAGGATACAAACCCTCACCCATTCAGTTGTGAGTTCAGCATGCTAATAGAAGGATTCAAACCCACACCCTTTCAATTGCAAGTTCAGCATGCTAACCACTGTTCCATCACAGCTCAGTTTCCATTATTTACCTTGTATGACATACAGGAAGGTATTACATAAGGCCTCTTCTCCATCTCTAAACCAACAGGGGGAATACTTGGGATGAAAGGATAACAAAAAGCATTTTTGAGTATCAGTGACCTTGCAGACAAACATCTAACAAATCAAAAGGGGTCTTTCTTGGACAGACACGTGTACAAAGGTGTCATCCAAAAATGAAATGCATAGGCACAATCAAATTTTAGACAGAGTAACCTTAACTTTATAACTGCTGAGTCCAAAATCTTATTTTGACAAGAACTTAAGTTATTATCCAGAAATGAAATGCAAAAGTATAATATTTTTTTAGCAACAGCAACCATGACCTCAAAGCTGTTGACCTAAAAATTAATAGAGTTCTTCCTTGGCCTAGTTAAACACAAGGACCAAGCTGGATTCAAATCTGTTCACAAGAACTTCAGTTACCATCTGGAAATTAGATGCATATGTAACATTATTTTTTAGCAATAGAAAGAACCAGTCAAACCAAGATTGATTTCCTACTAAATTATTTATTTGTAAAAGAAACACACCAAGATGTTTATTAGAACTCTGTCAAACTCTAAGAAAGTGGCAAATATTTATTGGCAGTAATCTTCCATGGTTACCTGTAAATAATAGCATAGATGATAAAACCTTGACTTTAAACACACACACAAAAAAGAACACATGAAGATAACACATCATCTATATCCCCACCCCACCCATATATATGTTTATTGTTGGAAATATTCCTCAAGTGGTTTCTATATTCAATGATTATTTGCTGACACCATAAGCTTAACTAGAAATTTTCTTGCTACAATAAACTGTAATGTTGCTAGTGGAGTTCTGCAAACCCAAAAACTCAACTTCTCCAAATATTTGAAGAATTCCTACAATGGCAGGAAAGTCTCCTCACATCATCTACTGATGCATACAAACATGCATACCAAATTTCCTCTGCCTATGTCAAGTAGTTTTTGATTAATCATGCTAACATGGTTTTCATAAAAATGTCTTTAAAATTCAAGAAGTTCAAAAATTCATAAAAAAATTTAAACAAGCAAATTCAGTGAATTTTTGTCCCCACCTAGCATGATGAGGTCATCATCCCTCGATCTCAATAGGCTATACAATTTATTATTAAAGTGACAGGAAAAGTCAGATGGGAAATTTAAATAACTGTGCCATCACCTTGCTTTTGAGATAGTATGGTACCTCCCATGTGGTTTGTGACACTTTATGGTGGTGATGGTTTGTGACACTTTATGGTGGTGATGTTTAATACCAAGTTTCATGCCTTAATCTGAAATGGCTGGAAAGTTATGGAACTGAATGGAAAATGTAAAAAATATTGAGCCATAAACAGGACCCTGAGGATATGATCCCTAGTGTGGAACATGACACATTGTCTACATACATGTGACTGAACACAGGGGTTGGCTCAGGAGATTAATCAGGAGTTTCAACTTCTTTCACCAGATTTCAGCATGTAAATAGCCAAAACTAATGACTGAACAAATTTCCATTTTTTAAATCATCACATCAGTTTTTTTTCAAAGTAACTTGGTGGCTTTCAGTCTGTCCTTATATGTATCACAAGCATTTTTTGCCTTTCTTAGTAGATTTCTGCCTGGTATATTTTTGTGACAGTCCTCATCACTGATGATCTCAACAATTAGGAGATGATTATTATTAATGGATCCAGGTTTCCTCTGGTGTCAGCCTTCAGCCCGAATTTTCCAAATGAATGGAAGATGTCATTTTAGTGTCTGCATTGGAATGTGGCAATATCCACCAAGAAGTTTAAATTGTTTCCTGTCTGTGGGTATATCCAGGTTGCTGACTGCTTATTATAACTGTTCAAGACTGGTGCCTATCTGAGTTGAATTTTGGAAGTTCTTCTATCAAAGTCTGTATGTAGTCCTGAATTTCATTTACCAGTGCCATTCCCCATTCTGTGATAGTGTCACGAACCTCTTAAACAGCTGCACCACTGTAATCCAAAACATTAAAACTTTTAGATTTATTTGCCATGGAGTTATATATATATATATATATATATATATATATATATATATATATATATATATATATATATATATATATATATATATATATATATATATATATATATATATATATATATATTAAAATGAAGATATGCATTGAAACACATGAATGAGTGAACTGTAACACAAGATTTCTAAAAATGAATGTTGATATAATTGACTGAATATGAAGTGAAATAAAACAAATGTACAAAAAGTTCTGAGAATACTTTATAGTAACTGATAAATAGTGCTTTAAACTGCATTATAAATCTATAGTTACTATTCTTTACTACTTTTGTGTATCCAGTGCAGTTTGCCTAAGGGAGATGTCTATCACTTGCATATCCAATGTAATTGGCCCAAGGTAGATATCTGTCACTTGCATATCCAATGTAACTGGTCCAAGGTAGATGTCTGTCATTTGTATATCCAATGCAGCTGGACCAAGGGAGATATCTATCACTTGCATATCCAATGTAATTGGCCCAAGGTAGATGTCTGTCACTTGCATATCCAATACAACTGACCCAAGGGAAATATCTGTCACTTGCATATCCAGTACAATTGGTCCAAGGGAGATGTCTGTCTCTGTTATATTATAGAATATACTGTAGTGGTTACATTAAAGCTTAAATCTAGAAATGACAATAATAACAATATAATTCTTTTAAAACAGTTATAAAAAAAATGAACTGAAATATTCCTAAAATGACACCCATCATTGCTTAGACTTTCCAGTTTACAGTGCAGACCTGTAACCCTTGTTTCATTGTTCATCCATCACTAGCAGTTAAATATGAATACTGAGGACTGGAGATAAGACAATCTACCTAATTGGATAAGTAAGCATTCATTGCACTCCATAGCATCTAATGCTGTTTTAATGCCAACTGGATTCTCCACATGAAGCACTGATGCATAGGTAATACCATTACACCCTTTGTGACTTTAAACCCCATTTGCAGACAATGTAATCAGGTCAGGCTACACCTGCTACTGTCAATACACCTGACTCCCTATGGAGAGTCCTTTCATGTGAATCAGGTGGCCGAGCAGATATGCTCATCCCCTAGATATGAAGGCAGATGGCAAAAGCTGTGTAGATAGTGCAGGGCATCAACTAAGGTGAAGTAGGAACTGATGGTTATACACTGCAGCCTGACTCATCAACAAATGTCTTGACATTGTTGTGCCACTGGATTCAGACAGGCCTGGACAAGAGTGTGGGTGACTACACATAAGTCATGAAATTATTCCCCTCCCCCGCCAGACATCTTCAAGTCCTTTGGCAACGAGAAAGCAGCAAAGCAGCTGGTGTGGATACAGTGGGACCTGTAGCTGTAGCTCAAAATTCCAAGAAGAAAAATGTGACACAGCTTCCTATCAGTGCCTAGAACATAAACTTACTAATGGACAGAACAGACAGACCCAAGATAAAAACGGCATTAACTGGAACAGAACTGGCCAGATTCAACATCCAGATAGCAGCCCTGAGTGAAACTCACCTAGCAAGGGTACAACAACTCAACAAAGAAGAAGCCAGCTACACCTGGAATGGCCAAAGTAAAGAAGAGAAAAGTGAATGACAAACTAATGAAACAGGACTCCCACTGTCTGGAAAATGACATGCAACTATCATCTGAGCCTATACATCCACTATGACCAGCTAAGAAGAGATCAAGGACAAATTTTATGAAGATCTGGATTCTTGTATCACAGAAATAACAAAGGCAAACAAGCTCATTGTCATTGATGACTTCAGTGCTAGAGTTGACACAGATCCTCAGACATGGTCAGGTGTGCAACAACAAAAGACTCTTCCTACTAAGGAAATGCACTGAACTCAACCTTCTAAACACCAATCGGTTATCCTCCTGCCAAACTACAACAAGGCATATTGGCTGCAGCTTTGCTCCAAGCACTGGCATCTCAATGACTACATTGTCATTCTGGTATCACATGTCCATCCCAACATCATAATCACAGATGGCATCATGTAGCATGGCAGAGAACATCATACTGAGGAGGGACAAAGTTACAGGAAGTGACTATTCATAATCTCCTATTTCCTGATGACTATTCCCTGAATACCAAATCTGAGACTCACATGCAACAGAGTACAGACCTTTAAGCTTGTGACAATTTTAGTCTCACAATCAGTATCAAGATAACAGATGTAAAGCATCAACCTGCAACAGAAAAGCTTTATGTAGAGCCTACCTATCACCAATCATTGGCCAAACCCTCGTGGCTTTGGACAGATTCACCTATCTTGGCAGCACACTGTCACATGCAGTCCACATTGATGATGAAACCAATGCCAGAAATGCTAAAGCATGTGTGGCCTTTGGTAGACTAGGTACAATTGTGTGGGATTCTGATTTCAGTTTCTTATAAACAATAAAATAGTTAAACTTTAGTAATACTTAAATGAGTATTTTATACAAAGATGAGTTCTGCTGATCCAATCTAAAAGGAAATTATTCTAAAGAATTTTGTGGATATCCTGTTGACATCCTTGTCAAAAATATGAACTAAGATGGTCAACATTTTATTGTCCCATTGATCATCAGACTCATCCATGAGAAGGGCACATTTTCATTGTGGCACATATTTTTTACTTTCTTATTCTATTGAGATCCCAAAGCTTGGGTCACTATGTGAATAACTTTTGTCCATTTGCACAAACACTTCTGTATTATTTCCATGTCAAGGAACATCATCTTGACTAAATCTGAACATTATTAGCTTCCAAAAATAGGTGATTATGTTCAGCTCTGAAGTTGGCAAACATTGTCTTATCACATGTAATTCTGATGCGGATTCGATGAACATAAATTAAAGTGAAGGCATATTCATTGTTGAGTTCAACATGCTCTAATGAGATGGGGTTTCTGTGTATGTAAAATCATTCTTGCCACTGTAGCAGATTTTAAAATCAACTTCACAGGAATGGCAGAATGCATGTTCATATTGAACTTTGAACTGGATTCCAACCAATGAGATTCCTGTTTCCATCCATTATTGAATTTCATGTGATATTTTGTTTGCTTAGATTTTGGTAATTTAGCATTGTGAGGTAACTCATGTCAAGATATCTCAACAAACTGGCTACATGATGTGGAAGGCTGACTATTGGACTCAGCTGGTCTCATCAATATTAAGTTGCATATCAAATTTGGGAGGAATTTAATAAATACAGGAATTTCTGTGTAAAAATGAAAGTGGGTGTGACAATCAAGGGGATAACTCTAAATAATGCTGAAAAAGGCTGACTACTGAACTCAGCTGAGGTTTAATTAATACTGAGCTGCATACCAAATTTGCATGCCAAATTTGCATACCAAATCCATTAATAAGGAAGATACTGTGCCGAGATGAAAGTGGGTGAATCTGACATTCATGGACTATAACTGAACAATGATGCTGAAACTCTAACAATCAAACTCTGCTAAGTTTCATCCTTATCAAGCAGCATACAAAATTTAAATCGAATCCAGTGAGTTTCTGAACAGCAACAAAAGTGGGATGGACAGACAGATAGAAGGATGAATAAATGGAAAGACAAATGGATGGACTGACAGGACCAATTTATCTTCCCCCTTTTCAAAACAAAAAAAAAAAACTTTTAGATCTCTAGCATTTTTGTTCAGTTTCCAGTATTTGTTTCAATTTAGCACCCATGAAGAAATGTGGATGAGAAGAAAATCTCAAATATTTCTACTGTAATTAATTGTTGCATAGTTATGAACTGCCTAAATATATGAGTCAGCATCTTCATGCAATAAGACTTATTTTTTCTTAAAATTCCACAACTGAAAAAAAGACTCAAACTACAGCTGTTTCAGCAGGTGATTTTAAGAAGAAAATGGTTTATAATGCATGCATACAAAAAGTACAAATACCTATCAAATTCTTGGAAAAATGCCAACATCTGCACCTCAGGCTGCATGCTGCTTTTCATTCTGGGAGCATAACATTTTTTTTCCTCTTTCATTGCAATACTTTGCTTTCCGCTCATAAATTTCTCATCTAATTTCTGCAATTATACAGAAGTAAAGAGCACACTCATTGCAATCCTTAAGGCTGCAATAAGAACCAATTATCTTGTGATTCAAAGTGCAGGGAAATTAGGCAGGAGAAGGAGTTTTCTTAATTCAAATCTTGTAATTACTATGTAGGAATAACAACAAGTGATGAAGAAGGCAATGATTTGAAGGAGTACACACAAACTTGCACACATTACAAATTTTTGTGCCAATAAAATACTGCACTCAACTATATAAAAACAAAGAATGCTTCATTTTTGAAATACATGACAGATCCCCATAGGTATACAGCTACAACTACATGTAAAGCTCATACTCTATATAACAGTTGTTGGTTGGTTGGTTTGGTCATACTCTATATAATAGTTGTTAGTTGGTTGGTTTGGTCATACTCTATACAACAGTTGTTGGTTGGTTGGTTTGGTCATACTCTATGTAACAGTTGTTGGTTGGTTGGTTTGGTCATACTCTATACAACAGTTGTTGGCTGGTTGGTTGGTTTGGTCATACTCTATATAACAGTTGTTGGTTGGTTGGTTTGGTCATATGCTATATAACAGTTGGTGGTGGTTGGTTTGGTCCTACTCTATGTAACAGTTGTTGGTTGGTTGATTTGGTCATACTCTATATAACAGTTGTTGGTTGGTTGGTTTGGTCATACTCTATAGAACAGTTGTTGATTGGTATGCTCATATTCTATATAACAGTTGGTGGTGGCTGGTTTGGTCATACTCTATATAGCAGTTGTTGGTGGTTGGCTTGGTCCTACTCTATATAACAGTTGTTGATTGGTTGGTTTGGTCCTACTCTATATAACAGTTGTTGGCTGGTTGGTTTGGTCATACTCTGTATAACAGTTGTTGGTTGGTTTGGTGTTTTATGGCACAGCATCAGAAGCAGGTTATTTAGTGCTTAGGAATCATGGTTGCCAAACTGGACTAATCTGATAATAGGATTCAAACCAGCCTCCTTTTTGACAGCTAGTCCAACATGCTGATCCTTGAGCCACTGTGGCTCTAATGTGGCATGTAAGATATTCTTTAAGAAACACAGCTTTACAGTATGGTCATCAAATGTTCATTTCTTAAGAATGACTTCTTGAAAATAATATTTTAAAAAAACAAGAGGCCTATGATCACAATTTCTAAAGAATTAATGTTCATATCAGCATGGGGTTTTCACTGATAGTTTGTTATAAATGAAAATGGCGCTGATCTGACTTCTAGTATGACTGCCACAACAGCCATCTTGACAATCTTGTTGTCACTATTTGATGGCTGGTGATAATGACACTGTGCTTTCACCAAAAACTTCAGATACCTTGTTGGTATTAAATAGAAATGGTGCCAACTAATACTGAATACAGCCACCATGGCATGTATCTTCAAATAGGGTCCATAGCTCTATCTGCCAGCAAATTTGTTAAAATCTGAAAAGCCTTCATGCAAGGATCCTTTCTGCTGCATTTAGTTCAAATTTGTGTAGCAGTCTTTCCGAGCTGACAATAACAACTGTTGATGGACACACATGGCATAACAACAATGTCAGAGCCATACCATAAGCTCATTTGGTCTGATGGCTATGCAATCTAGTACCATATATACTCACTTATAAGTTCAAACTCCAAGAAACACAGATCCTGATGTACAGTAGCATAATGCACCTGCAGATCATGGTCTACATTGTTTGTTCTACTGATTACTCCCTGCAAACTGCACAGACCCAGATCTGCTGTCACATTATGCAATGACAGATCTGGGTCAGTGCAGTTAGCCTCAACTTATAAGCAAGTATATATGATAGTAGTAGTAGTGGTAGTAGTTGTAACAGCTACTGCTGTGATGTAAAATTACTTCTGTGTACTTTTCATTGGTTAGCTGGAAGTGACATTTGGTATAACCTCTGATTTTACAATTCTGCAATGTAAGCTATCCAGACAATCTCTTTGATTTACAAAATATTTAACTGAACCAGTGTTTGTAACTTCTGAATGGGTTTCTAATTTAAAGTGGTTGTTAAATATTTAATGCTAAAATCATTAGGTTTTTGTATTATCCTTTTGGAGAAGAATTATTTCATCAATTCAGCTCTTCATCATAGATCACCAAGTCCCAGAGGTGCTCTTTGTAAGTATTTAACATCCTAATTTGATAATGAATTGTGGTCAGACATGTTTAGTATTGTTTGACTTTACATTTGTTCCAATTACTGCATATTCAAACAGCAAAAACAACACTGTGACTTTCTAACTTAATGACAATTGAGACATAGCTTACACATGGCAATATGAATATTTATCTAGTTCCTGCCAACTCATGGCAAAGTTTTGCACCAAAATGTAACTTTATCATGCTAGTCACCCCCTAAAGTCTCTACCTTCATGCCAAAAGATGCCTTGTCAAATTTGGAAAAACTATGTGCAGTAGTTAGAAGTTTTTTCAAGGTTTTTCTATTATCAGTATTAGCAGCCATAATTGATGATGGATCAGCATTATTTGCATAAATTGCTACTGCATTTAAATCCAGATATTTTCAGTAAAATTGGATAAAATTCTGTGCAGTGGTTCTTGAGAAGTCATATAAAGATTATTTTTTTTATAACAGTTGTTATATCTGAAGTCAGATGTGCATCATTTGAACAAAATAAAAATGGACCTGAGTGCTCATATCCAAAATTCTTTCTTAATTCATGTACAATCCTGGAACAAAGTTTGGTCCAGGTCCATGAAACAGAACTAATGTTATTGTGTAGAAATGATTTTCTTCTTTTAGACATTGAAAGATCATTCACCTTTTGATCTCAAAATCAATAGGCTTCTTTCCTTGCACCAAAATTCAAGCTGCTCATGAAGTTTGGTAATTGTAGATATTGGAGAACTAGAGTTATTCTTTAGAAACAAACATGGGAACAGGCAGCTGGAACTATGGATGGCTGCCAGTACAGATGGATAATGCCATATCATAATGCATTCTGTCTAATGGCAGGCATATAAAATCGGTTCTTTGTTATTTCTAGATAATACATAAAATATCTGAAAAGATGGATGAAATATGCACACATAGATACACAATGATTTTATTGATTAGTGTCAGCACTAAAAAAAGCTCTGTTCATGAATTAGAACCTGCCATAAATAAAATGATGGTGAAATAAGTGAACTGTTAATGACAAATTATATACATGCCCCTTAAAAATAGTTCAATTTTGGTGATGGTACATTTTTTGTGCAGAAACCATTTTCACTCACAATGGCCTTGACCTCAGATCTTTTGACCCCAAAATCAATAGGCATTTTCTTAGAGCGTGTGTGTGTGTGTGTGTGTGTGTGTGTGTGTGATTTGGATTTTTAACATTGCTTTAACAATTTGAGTCACATTACAATGATTTCTGAAGTGTGGCAGTATATCATGATGCCTAGCACTGGGGCATCATGCCAGACATGTGGCATCATGTCCCACCCAGTCCATTATCCTGACACCAGGCTGACCAGTCCTAACACTAACCTCTCACTGCTGAACACCAAGTGAGGCAGCTGTCAGTATCATTTTAAAAAGCCTTTGTATGACTCGGACAGGGTCTGAACCTGCAACCTCCCACATCCAAGACAGATGCTCTAACCACTTTGGCCACCCAAGTGGTTTCTTACAGGAAGTACAAGTCATCCAAATAGCATTGTAAAAGTAGATGGTGTAAAAGTAAAACTATTGTGTGGAAACAATAAAGTAACAGACAGATGTACAGACAGACAGATGAGTGGATATTATAACATTATATGCTCTATTTTTTGTCTGTAATGAACATAGATTCTCTCTCTCCCTCTCTCTCTCTCCATTTGTTGAAGCATGGTTTGTTCATATTTGCATAAATATATATATAAGTCTGGTCAGCTTCATATCTGAATGTTTATTGTTTCTGTAAAATAAAACAGAACATTTTCATAACCTGGCTTAATACATTACAATACAAATAAACTTTAAATCAATCAATCTGTAAGACACAGAATACAGAATCAGCATGACCCAAAACCAAGACACCGAGGTCCAAAGTAGGTCCCCTAGAATAAATGCACATGGTGTACATGTTATACTTGTACAAATGCAGTTTATGTTGATGCATGTTCTACGCTATGAGCTATTGGCATTTGTGTGAATAAACTTTATTATTATTATTATTATTATCACCTTTGACATTCATCTACATACATAAATGGGATGAATGTGCTGTCAGTGAATCTATGAAAATAAACAGCTGAACACCATCTAAATTTGTGGCCTCATGCTCTAGGCAGGGAAGGGTCTTGTGTTAAGTAAGACTGTAATTATGAGTTTTACTGTTATGAAAATACTCAACATCAGACACTGTTTATCATGAACACATACATTTCCAGCCTAAATTATGATTCTAAGAATCAGAACCAGTCATTTTACTGAATGATAAGATCTGAATGCCAGTCTGTTAAAAAAGTGTGGGAATCATACCAAAATAATTCCATTGTATAAAATATTCTTAGATTTTCTGTATATCTATGGTTTTATAAAATCTCAGTTCCACTCAGATGTTTGAAGACCTGGCGCCGAAGTAAGGAGAAGAAAAAAAGCACAAGCTCGCTGGAGTCTTGAAATATAAATTCAGTCTGGTGTGAATGAAAAATTACAAATGCAAGAGTACTGTTATCTATATTGTGCACAAGAGTACCACAAACAACACAATAGATCAATATGACAATCTTTCCACACAACTGGTGTATGATAAGGTAATGGCCAATTCATGAACTCAGAATGGATGTGGGGGTCACCGCTCAGTTGGAAAATTGGGGCAGGGTAAATATAGGTGGACCTGGGTAATATTTTTAAAAAATATTGGAGCAGGTTAACTGTCCTTAACCTGCATGTTATAACCTTGACCTTGAGGTAAAGGGTATGACTGTGAATAGAAGGGACACTGTTGAGATATATAAAAGACAAATTTCTTTAAAATATCACTGGTTTAAAACTTATCTACCTATACATGGGTATAGGATGCTATTTTATTTCACTTGCTGTTACACTGACCTTAAGACAGGTTGCATAGCCATGATATGTGATACACTGTCTAATCATGATATATAACTGGTTAAAGTATATTTCAAGTATCTTCATTAGTTCAAATGTTATACTTGAGTCAAGTTACATTTTCCCATAGTGTAAGTCTCACCATGAGGCAGTGGAGCTTGGTTTTGGTATGCTACACACCTTTATACATGACAGACAATTAGCTCAAGTTTAATAAAAATATCTTGTGTGGTTTCAATAGTTTTAATCCATATAAGGATAGAAGTCACAGAATTACATTTTACCTTGCTGTGACCTTGACCTTGAGGCAGAGGCATGGCTATATTATCTGACAGACTGATTATACATGATATCTAAATGGCTAAACCTTCATTAAAATATCTTCCATGGTTCAAAAATTATACTCCAGACATAGTTACAACAGAATTCCATTTTTCTTCTCAATAACTCTGACCTTGTGGCCGGGATCTTGACTATAATATACACCACAATGTCTATATAACTGGTTAATAGTATATTCATATCCTTAGTGGTTAAAAAGTTACTCTCCAGACAACAATACAAGTCAGAACTGCATTTCCTTGCTTTAACCTTGAACTTGAGGCAGGGGCATGGCTTTGGTATGCAACATATTTATTATACCTGACATCTAATTATCATTAGAATATTGTCATTCAAGTTATACTATGGACATGGATATAAGTAACAGACTTAAATTATTCCCTGCCATGACCTTGACCCTGAAGCTGGATGCATGGCTAAGGTATGCTACACACAATCTAAACCTGATATCAGATTAGATAAAGTTTTTTAACTATCTTCAGTGGTTCAAAGTTATACTCCAGACATGACACAAGTCATTATATATACTTGGGCCAAGTTTTCAAAGTTATACTCCAGACATGACACAAGTCATTATATATACTTGGGTCAAGTTTTCAAAGTTATACTCCAGACATGACACAAGTCATTATATATACTTGGGTCAAGTTTTCAAAGTTATATTCCAGACATGACACAAGTCATTATATATACTTGGGCCAAGTTTCCTGATAATACCTCCAACCATTACAAATTTATGGGCCAGACAAGCAGTTAACAGATGGACAGATCAATGCACAGATGTACACTGCCATAACATAATATGCTGGACTTAAGACAGGCATGGTCAGATAGCTGGCTGATTCTCTCTCTCTCTCTCTCACTCTCTCTCTCTCTCTCTTGGGGAAGGTAGCTAAGTTAGTAGAGTCTCAGACCAGTTAACCATGGATTGTTGGTACAATATCCTCCCATTAACCATGGATTGTGGGTACAATATCCTCCCATTAACCATGGATTGTGGGTACAATATCCTCCCATGCTCTTATGTCCCATTTCCTTTGCATGATATACCCAATAATGCTGCAATAAAAACAAAAGCAAACACTCTTCCTCTTTCCTGAAGAAATGAATTTAGCTGTAGAATGAAGCAATATTTGATAAATCCAGCCCATCTCCCAGTCCCACTCCATTTTATATAAATTTGGCCAAAACAAAAAAATCAAAGGCTATGTATATCTGATAAAGCCCATCTTCTACTTTTTCACTTTGTGAGTAGTTTTTTTTTGAGAAGTCATCCTTTAAAGATGTTTTTATTTTCATTAATGGCTGCCACATCTGATATAAGATTTGGCAAAGAAACTAAAAGTACTGGCAGATGCAAATTGGGATGACACTTGTTCTTTTTTGAGTAGGTCTCATTACCAAAAGCCATTAAAATTGTCACCAACAGCATATTACAGCATAATAATCATCATCATCGTGATATTTCTGTATTTATTTACTGTAGCTCAGTTAGAATACCAATGTTTTCACTGAGGCCCTCAGCTAATCCATGTATCAATCAGTTCTAGTTACTTTAGGAACTGAAAGTTGAATAATGAGAAGCAGTGTTAAAATCAAGGTTCATGACTTCTACTGGAGAAAAAAACCCACCTACAATTTTAAACACATAAATAAAATAACAGATGGTGATATTTTCACAGACTGGATTTTGGGGAAATTTTTTAATTAAACAATAATTCAGAAAATATGAATTACATTATTAAATGTTTTATACAATTCATGTGAAAAAAATGAAAAGATGATAATTTTGAATACGTTAAATATGATTAATGTTACAGTTGTAGCCAGGACGTACAGAGTGCTTAGATCTATATTCCAAATATTGGTAAACAGTTATAGATATGTCATGCATTGAAAGCAGTGCCAGATGACTAAGGTGTCATATGTGTGCCATGCTTGTTAAAGAGTCTTTTGACCAGTGGTATCTGCAGGGATTTGGACAGGTAGGAAGTCTGACATTTCAAATGGTAAAGTAAGTGGCCAGGATATACAAATCATATGGTCACAGTAGTTTAAGTCCCCATGTTGTGAGGCTACCTGTAGAGCTTAAAGACGGTAGGGGACACATGGAATTCTTAGGAAGCATAGTAACTCCTCCTTCACTGTTGACTAATAAGGAACTTTAATTATAGCCTGAGTTCTAAGCTTTCAATCAGTTAATTAATTTGTACGAAACTTAGAAATATAAAGCTAGATCCAAGTCACAGGGGTAAGGCTAGTCCATTAATTTAGTTAGTTGGTCAGTCCGTTACATGTATTCATTTAGTCAGTCAGTTATGCTGTCAGGGACTCCAGTTTTGGGTAGAGCTGTATAGTATAGCGATGACCCTGAATGAAGTCTTCAGCTGTATACAGCAATTAATATGAAGAAATTTAATACCATGGTGAAATTGTGTACATGTATAATGCATTCACTGAGAGTATCTATATTTGAATTTGTTATGGAAATTACTAGGTTGACAGTTAATGTATTATTACAATTATGCAATGTCTGTCAAATAAATATGTCACAAACTAGAATGCAGTTTTTTAAGCTAATTCTGCAACACACCAATCCCCTCAATTGTTGTGTGATAATGCACTCTGTACATGCAAACAGGTGAAGCAAATGACAATAAAACATGAAATGTAACAAATCTTCAGTATGGCACAACATGTAATAGACTTTTCTTTAAACCTTACAACTGATCTTTCTGCTTTAAAATGAGCAGACAAAGAGTTCCATGTCACTGTACAGGATATTTAAAATATGTACCAAAGTTTTCATTAGGTCTACTGGGTTTTGTAAGGTTTAAATGACTTTAGGTTCATCGTAAAGTTATTTTATATATTCTGGCATATTACAATGTACACATCTGTAAACAAGTAATGTTAATTATGAAAGTATAAATCATTATCATCACATTATCATCACAAACATCTTGGTTCTAATATAAAAATACAATTATTTCAACTAATCTTATATCTCACACTGATTATGGCTTCTGCTCGATTACAATACAGCAAGCAGTTTTTCATAGTTTGGAAATCATAACAGCATTCACAGTCTTGCCAAGTTCATAAAATTCTATTTTAACAAAACTTAAGTCAAATTATTTATCAATGTTGTTATAATGAACTGGTGGATATAAGGATGTAAGGATGTCCACCTTTGTAAAATCAACTCTTACTGTGCAACTCAAAATGATCATTACCTTATGATGTCATCAATATGATCTCATCTGGACTAGGTGTACTGTGGTGCTATGAACTCTGGATGAGACTGAATTTAAAATGACAAGGTTGAAACTTACATCTCTTATTAAAAACTAACAGTTCTGGGTAAGAAAATAACTAAGCAATAAACAGTATACAGGACTTTTGGAAATCGGTAGTATTTTTCAACCTGCAGTAAATCGGTCATGCAGCTTTCTGTTCTGGAAAAACCAGTGACCTCAGTATCTGTGTCTTACAGGACAAATTTGCTCTGCAACATTGGCTTTTTTGTGTATTTGAGACGAATGCAGAACACTGGACAAAAAAGACACAATTTGAATTCTCACTATTATGAGAGACATGAAGAACAAGTCACTGGACACAAAATCACACTCTGAATTTTGTAATGTTGCGGCATTTCATATGACACAATTTAATTCCTACTTCTTCATCGTGATGTTAACACAAGAAACAAAATATCAGCCGTATTATTTGTAATAACATTTTCAAGATATTGGTCTCAATGCTATATGTTTGTTTTACAATATTCCTGTCAAACAGAAGCCCTAAATAAACCTCAATGTCATATGTTTGTTTTACAATCTACACTTAGGACTTCAGATTCTAAACAAAATTTACATTTTTCTGTGAAGCCATAAATTTATTGTAATCATTAATAGTAATAATTATAGAATGTAACTTTATGACCTTTGACCTTTTGTCCTACAGGTCCACTATTACTATGATAATTCAAATTTTGGCTTTTTGTCCTATGATTTACAGTCCTTTTAACATTTGATAAGAGAGTTCTATGATCTTTAACCCACAGAAATTTGATGAATTTTTAAAAATTCATGGAACTAATTTATTATGGACTATGATAAGGTACTTTTTCCCATACTTTTTATGTAATAACCCTTACTTGGTTATAGATTTTCAACTATGAAATGCATACCAACCTAGACATTTGTAGTGATATTGGATTGACTGGACTCTTGGCTACTGTATGTACTCAATTACAAATCGAGTCCAACTGCAAACTGCAGACCCAGATCTGCCATCTCATAATGCAGTTTGTTTTGGAGTAATCATTAGAACAAACACACAGACCCTGATTTGCACGTGCATTATGCTACATTAAACCAGAATCTTTGTTGTTTGCAGTTTATCATGACTTATAAGTAAGTATATATGGTATGTAGATAATATCAGATTTACAATAGTTTAATTCTCCAACTTTTCCCATTAAGTAATTATAGAGCACAACACTATGGCAAGTTACACTGCATCTTAAGACTGGTTGCTTTTCATTCTGTTTTGAAAGTCAGCAGTAAATTGGGTGAATGTTTCAGCTTTCTCACCAAATTCCCCCTAAATGATTGCCTAGTGTGAGATTGTGGAGTATGTAACCTTGGATTGTGTTATTCTTGTTATCACATTACCACCACACCTGGTTTTCAATCCAGAAGCAGACTGTGAATCACTTCAGCTATCTCCCTAATGAACTTTCCAAAATAAACTGAGTACCAACTTATACTGGATTTCTGTCCAGAACTACCTACACACTTCAACCAAGACCTTCTCATCTTCCAATAGTAGATTTAAGCTATGAAACTTCCTAAGATGGGGGCATACAGTTGTCTAGTGACTGAATTCTATATAACCTAGGTAGGGGACCCAGTTTTAAAAATACATCTTTGTTGTCATATTCCAAAATATTTACAGTGGAAACAGATACATGCACAACAAAATGCTGCAATTAAAAAACAAGAGACCAAAATGGGTCTGATACTGCTCACCTGGCTTACATTATCTTAACAGCTTACCATTTCACTAAGGATGTTTTAATGCAGTAATGAAAGAATATATGCTGAATAAGCTATCTCCCAAACTTTACATCATGTTGATTTTACATATTTATCATGTCCTGATATAAATTCCTTCTAAAGTTGAAGCCATATATAATATTCACAGTTTCTTGCTCATAATTGAAGTAATCAAGGCTCCTTATGATAACAAATGCAATAAATCACAAATAGGGCTTTAAGAGTGGTAAGAAGCCAAGTTCAACAGATGCAAGATCACCTCATTAAAATGCATTGACCTTGCACATTACTGAACTTATATGAGATCTTAATGATATAAGTATATATTCCAAGGTTGATGAAACAAAATTCAGACAAAAAATATGGCCTCCACAGTTAGCCAATCAGGTGCTACATCATATTATCAATATACATGGTTCTTGCTCATTACTGAACTGATTCAAGATTTTATAATATAAACCCATATTTCAAATTTGATCCAAATCACATCAGAAATTGTGGACTCCAGAGTAGTAACAAAAGCAACTGTTTATGGATGGACAGATGAAGCACGATCCATGACAGATGCATGGTCATAACATAATCTCCCTTAGACTTGTAGTTAGGTGAGCTAAAAACTAATTCTATTTATAAAATCCACTGATGGGAAGTATGTCATTTGTTTAAATTTAATACAAAAGGTCAAAGTAGGTCTAAAATTATGCTATTGTAACTGCAGTGACATAATATAGCCATCAATGACACTCTTGACTTGAAAAATAATAGTACTGTAAACTGTACATTATATTCTAGTCATATTTCTTTTTGTAAAACCTTCTATTACTGGTTGAATACTTGACATTTTGAATCTGATATCAATAGGTATGTTCCATATCATAAATAAAAGCCATCCACAAAATCTGATCAGGGTATAAATACACACAGTACTTTGACCTTTGGCCCCAAAAATCAACAGGCTTCTTTCTTACCCAAAGTGCAAGCTATTGACAAAGTTTGGTAACAGATGGTGTAGAACATGATTTATTGTGGGGAAAACAAAGTAGGGAACAGATGGACAGATGGATGAACAAACATTATAATACACTCAACCTTACAGCATGTGTATAAAAGAAATTGTATTAATATCATAAAGCTGTCCCTTTACAATGCGGTAGTCAGGGTCCATCATTGCTGACCACATTATGTAGGGAGTCACATTGTACTGAGGACCATGTTATACTAAGAACAGCAATATACTGGAATAGTACAATATGTTAAGAACCATGGTATAGCTGGCACTATCAAATTTTCTTAAATAATTTGTTAAATGATAGTGTTTTGAAAGGAAATGAAGATATAAAACTGTTTATTTTTTCAACCCTTATTGTTGTAGATTGGTGTAATTTTGGTCACATGGTCCACATCACATGATATCCATAATCACATTAAAATGAGACAAATTACTATGCAGTAAGCTGTATATGTCATTTGTAATGAAAAGGTTTAAGACTTTCATGATATAAAAATGCATAGCAAGTTCATTGAAGTATGTCTGATGATACCGTCTCAAGGGTGTTAACACGTGCAGCCAATCACACACTAGATCTCTCATCAATAGGCTGAAATACAGTCTCTAGGGTGTTAACACGTGCAGCCAATCACACACTAGATCTCTCATCAATAGGCTGAAATATCGTCTCTAGGGTGTTAACACGTGCAGCCAATCACACACTAGATCTCTCATCAATAGGCTGAAATGTCACTCATACTCAAACCTGTTTGGGATCTTGATGCAAGAAGCAGAAAACTTTGATTAAATATCTTCAGAAATATAAACTTTTGGGTTCGTGACACTGAGCAAGAGTGATGTGACCAGTACATTATATGCCTGCCCAGTTGTCAAGTCTGCACTTAATAGCGGCACCATTCAGAACCAGTTCCTTTTCTGATGGAGTATACGATCATGACCTTTGATTTCTAACTAACTTTCTTCCTCCATGTGTAAGCTTTTAATGAAGATGAATTCCAAGTTGAACTTTCACCAACCTTGACCCTGACCTTTTAACCCCAAAACAATAGTGTCATTTCTTGATGCGAGGGCAAACCATTTATCCTATGTATATAGACTCATGTCAGCTCACTACTGGTTATATGGTGTTGATTAGCAGTTAAATTAAAAAAATAAAAACTAAAAAATTGCAAAACCCACTTTCCAAAAATAAAGCCTTGAAAATAAATATAAGCATGTAGTATTACAAGATAAAAGGTAAAAATCTTAATATTTTATTAAAGGTAAAATAAAATAAAAGATAAAGGAATGAAATGTAAAATCCTTAAAATATACATTACAAATTTGTTAGATACCGCATTCCCTCACAACAGTGCATTCCCTATGACAGAGCAATTATTTATACAAAAAATATGGGATTAATGTCAGTTAATAATATATATGGAAATACTAGTAAAAAAACAAATTTCCATCTACAGACTATATGGAAACTAAGTGACTCAATTTTTAAATGAAATTTCAATAACAAGGCAAATCTCAGTTTAAAATTGTCTGGAAAAGAAATGATAGAGTATGTCTCAATTTGATGAAACAAAACACAACACAACTGACTGCATAGATAATTCTTTTACTGTGGTGGCTTTCGGAATAAAGCTAAATAACAAGGCAGCAATTATGCCTCATAACTAACAATATGTACAGTAATCATATAATAAAGACTGTTCAGTTACCTACATCAAAGAAACCAGCAAAAGTGATGTTTCTTTGTAAAATTGGAATTAAGGATGCACAGGACAACTACAGGCCCATTTCCATCCTTCCTTCCATGCCAAAATTATAGAAACATGTGCATGATTCTGTAATGTCATTTTTACAAACAAACAAAAAAACACTTCATGAAAACCAGTTTGATTTTCAGACAAAACCACTCTTATGACATGGTGTTATGATCAATGGTAGACAAGTGGTCAAAGGCATTAGTTGATGGCAAATTGGTTGGAACAGTAATAACTGACTTCAGAAAGGCTTTTGATCTAGTGGACCATCAAATTCTTCTTAAGAAAATTAAAAATCTATCACTATAGTAAAAACACTATTACCTGGTTCAAATCACTCAACTGGTCTCAAAAGGTATCATTAAATGGTCATCTTTCTGAAGAAAAAAAACTCTCCAAGTTGTGGAGTGCCACAAGGGTCAATTTTAGTTCAACTTCTCTTCCCAATTTTTAACTCTACTGATTACAGTTCAGAACAACTTATGGGATGATCTGCTGTCCATCATCCCTCCATTATCTGTCTGTCCATTAGCACAAGTTGTTATTACTACTACTCCTGAACATCTTGGAGGATTGTCCTGAACCTTTACATTCACAAATTCACCCTGTGGTCTAGTTGGTCCTAAATGAAAATGTTGCTGCTTGGACAATCAATATGGCCACCACAACAGTCATCTTGAAATCTTGTTATTGCTACTCCTCTTAAATGGATGGTCACACCAACATGGGGTTTTCACTAAAACACTTCTGAACACTTCTAAATAAAAATGCTTTTGATCTGACATCCACTATGACTGCCACATCAGACATATTGAAAACTTGTTATTGCTACCCCTCCAGAATGGACGCTCATATCAACATGAGGTTTTCACTAAAGGACTGTTTATCCTAATGAAAATGACGCTGATGTGAGATCCAATATGGCCACCATGGCAGCCATCTTGAAAAACTTGTTACTGTTATTCCTCCTTCATGGATGGTCATATCAACATAGAGTTTTCACTCAAAGGCTTTTAGCTGGTTCTAAATGCAAACAGTGCCAATCTGACAACCAATACAGCATCCATAGATGTCATCTAAAATATTTTGTTATCACAATTTTACCTGAACAGAAAGTCATACTGACATGGAGTTTTCATGAGAAGACCTTTTATGCTGTCCATTTGGTCTGAAATGAAAATGGTGCCAATCTGACATCCAGCATGGCCACCAAGGTAGCTATCTTGACAATCCTGATTTCGCTACTCTTCCTGAATCAACATGAGATTTTCACTGTTATATGGTGGTAGATCTGGGGTGGAGGTGTAGAGAGCTGGTGCAAACCCCCAACAACAGCAGTAAGCACAAAACCAGAATATTTGTACATTACGTTTTATTTTCTTCAAGCTAGATTGTTAAAATGTTGCCCTTGAAATGCTTAAAATAGACCATGCACCTACTTGCTTATGCCTGCCACTCCCTCCACAAAACAATATTTCTGGGTCTCCCATTGTTATATTCAATACACTCACATAGTTTAGATATTTGACATTTGTGCATACTAATGAGTTCTGCCCACTCCTATGATTGGGTGACTGCAAATACATATGTCAACTCTTCAACATGAGGAAGTAACAATATATTTTTACAAGGACAACAGCAACATACATTTCTAGAATATATTTAATAAGAAATACAAAGAAAACTAATCAAGAAATGCTAAATAAAACACTGCAATTATCTTTTTCCTAGACTAAGTCAGGTCTACGCTATGCTATGCCCTTAGGAAGTTGATTCTGTGCCCTAAACAATCTAAACTCTGATACATGAACCCAAGATTGTAAATAAAAATTCAAAGTCCATTACCATCTACATTTACTTGTGATTTCAAAATTGATTCAATAAATGATCACTACTGAAGACTGGTAAAATGAACATGGTGGTAACATTACAAGAAATCAAATTTTAGTTTTATTTTAAAGTCTGAAGATTTTACAACAACTGTAATGCTTCAAGAAGGCATTGAATCAAGAAGACATTGAATCAGTGACTGAAGAATAATACTATATGAAATGATTTCAACTGAACTTTAACCTATGCAGATGGCATATGCCTCCTTAAAGAACTTTGCTACATGAATCAAAGATTGTACAATGAATGAACACACAATAAATCATACAAGCTTTGAACAAGTTTGTACTTAGCACATGTCCTTAAATTACCCCGAGTGAAGTTTTGTACTCAGCTCATGTCCTAATTTATCCTGAGTTAAGTTTTGTACTCAACACATGTCCTAAATTACCCGGAGCAAAGTTTTGTATTCAACACATGTCCTAAATTACCCTGAGTTAAGTTTTGTACTCAACAAATGTCCTAAATTACCCTGAGTGAAGTTTTGTACTCAACACATGTCCTAAATTACCCTGAGTGAAGTTTCGTACTCAACACATGTCCCAAATTACCCCGAGTTAAGTTTTGTACTCAGCTCATGTCCTAATTTATCTTGAGTTAAGTTTTGTACTCAACACATGTCCTAAATTACCCTGAGTGAAGTTTTGTACTCAACACATGTCCTACATTACCATGAGTTAAGTTTTGTACTCAACATGTGTCCTAAATTACCCCAAGTGAAGTTTTGTACTCAACACATGTCCTAAATTACCCTGAGTGAAGTTTTGTACTCAGCAAATGTCCTAAATTACCCCAAGTACTTGGCGAAATTCAAGCTTAAGGCACACTAGTTTGATTTTTGCAGTTTATTTAATTCAATAGGATGGCTGGAAAAGATGACTGAAGGCTATTGTCTTGGATAAATTGAATGTACGATTGTCCACTTTACCTACCATACACAGTGTAGCCTTACTCTGAATAGTATCTCACAAATCTAACAGTAATTCTCTTCTGATTTAATCCTACTATGAAATTTGTAGAAGAATTAAATAATTCCATATTCCTCAAAACCAGTTGACAAGATCCATGAATTATGTGCTTAGCTACTCAAATGTACTTTCCTAAGAATCCAATGGGAAAAATCTCAAATTTATTGGTTAGGGATGTTACATGATTGCCACTCAATAATGTATAAAAATATCAGCAACTTTTTACATGGGAGTGGGGGGTGGGGGGTGGTATCAATATTACCAATAAATTTTCTCATCTTCTCATGTAACCATTATACTGCCAATGGTTTTTCAATGCACAAGTTCCTTGTAAAAATGATACTTGGGTCAAAATAAATAAAAAAGTTACATGAACAATAGCAACTTAAGTGATAATAAAACACTATTTCTCTGAGATCTGGAAACACACTATTGCAATACATTTCATATGGACTGGAAGAACATACTATATCAAATGAAGTCATAGCAATCTGATTAAAATCAGATCTCCACTGTCCTACATGAAGATCTGACAGTGACCACTTAGGAGTCTTCTGGAAATTTGATTTTAATCAGATTGGAAGTCATATCTGCATCAATTTAAAGCAAGTCTATTAATTTAACTCTACTGAAAACAAGAGTCCAATGAAGGACAATGATGCTATACTGGCTAAAACAAAATTTACAGGGAGACTATTTCATCATTTGAATCTGTTGAGTATTGAAACCATCTCTGATATTCTTCAGTAGTAACAAGATTTTCAAGATGGCCATAATGAATGGTGTACTGGTTGTGATATTAGCACCATTTTCATTTAGAACTAACTGGACATGATAAGAAGTCTGTTATTGAAAACCCTATGACTATGCATTTACAAGGAACATCAATAATAAGATTTTCAAGATGGCCATCATAGCAGCCAAGAGGCTGTCAGATTACAACAATTTTCAATTAGAAGCAACCAAACACTGTAACAAGTCTTCTGTGGAAAAAAAAACATGTCTATATCACTTTCTGTTTAGGAGGAGTAGTGAAAAAATAATTTTCAAGATGGTTGCTATATTGGATATCAGATATGCACAATTTTCATTTATGGACTACTAGAAATCATAATAAATATTTTATTGAAAACTACATGTCAATATGACCATCCATCAAAAAGTAGCAATAAAAAGATTTTCAAGATGACTTCCATGGTGGCCATACTGAAGGTCAGATCTGTACCATTTTTATTTACGACCAACTAGATTTCATAATTAATCTTTTGATGAAAACACCATTTCAATATGACTTTACAACCAGGTGGAACAGCAACAGGACTTTTAAGATGGCTGCCATGGTGGCCATACTGGATGTCAGGCTTATACCATTTTTATTTAGGACCAACTAGACATCACAAGTGTTCTGGTGAACACTCAGTATTGACATGATTCAATTCAGGAGGTGTAGTAAATAACAAGATTTTCAAGATGGCTGCCTTTGCCTTGGCAGCCATATTGGACATCAGATCAGTACCATTTTCATTTAGGACTAACTAAACATAATAAAAAGTATTGCAGTGAAAACTCCATGTTGATATGGCCATCCATTCAGGAGAAGTAGCAATAATAAGATTTTCAAGATGACCACTATGGCTGCCTTATTAGATGTCTGAGCAGCAGTATTTTCATCTAAACCTTGAGATGATTTGCTTTGAATTTCAAGGCAATTCTCCCAGTAGTTTAAGAGGAGTAGTTATAACAAACAAATGGACAACAGGCCATCCCATAAACTATTCTGGTCAATGACTAGTTGAGTTATAAACAAGATTCCTCATGTGTTTCTTCTACACATAATCACTGAAATCCATATTCGTCATTTCAATTATGAAAAGCAAGGTAATGTTGTTAATGATAAGCATGGTCATTAATGTTAATGATAAGCATGGTCAATAATGTTGTTAATGATAAGCAGGGTAATTAATGTTGTTAATGATAAGCAGGGTAATTAATGTTGTTAATGATAAGAAGGGTAATTAATGTTGTTAATGATAAGCAGGGTAATTAATGTTGTTTTAAGAAACTATAAAGTACAAATTTACTTTTCTAAATCATGAATATCTGGATTAGTATCAAGTTATAATCAGATACATATATACATATGAGAACACACTGTATGGAAACACAGCAATTTCTAAAAACAAAATAATTACTTTACAGAAGTTTTGAATAATAATAATAATAATAATAATAATAATAATAATAATAATAAAGATATTTGATTGCAAAGAAAATGAAATACTGTAGTACTCACAAGTCCAACTGCAAACTGCACTGACCCAGATCTGCTGTTGCATAATGTGCCAAAAGATCTGGGTCTGTGCAGTTTGATAGGAGTCATACATAGAACAAACAACACAGACCCTGATCTGCAGGAGCATTATACTATGGCAGATCAGGATCTCTGTTGTTTGCCATTTTATAAGCAAGTATATAAGGTACATTAAATACAACTGTAAGCATATCAATTTGTCTAAATTTTGGTGGGGTTTGGGCATTTGGCCAAATGCCATATGGCATTAGACACCCTCTCCTAATGTGACTTGGTCATGAAGTAGATACAAGTTCTTCTTGTTTGAAATTAACATATCAATAAAATGATTTCCAACTAATACTAATGATTAAGTACTCTTACAAGATTTAACAGTCAAATTATCAGTTGTCCAAATAATATATTAGTCTACAAGCATAGATCTTTTATTTCACTGAAAATTTAAAAAACTTGTATACCAGGACTACATAAAGTAACATTAGCAGAAATATGTCATTGCTTTGGAAAGACATCAAGTCAAAATTTATGCTCTTGAAGCCCTTTCTCTGAAGATTTTGAAACAATGTCATCCTAGACCTAGTATAATTAGGACATTATAAAAAAAAGTAGAAAACATTTTATCCACTGCATCACAAGGATTTAACAAAAGATCATGAAATAAGTATTAATCCAAGTTGCTTTTTTAATTACACAAATGAAAATTAAATAAAGAGTTTTTCTGGCATCCATACAAACATTTTTTTATTTTATTTTGAAAGATTTCTTAAAACTATTCTGTGAAGTAAATTTAAGAACCTCATCTTCTGATGTATTCATTGATCAACTGTAGATTGGAAAAAACTATCATGATATGACTGAGATCTTGGGATAGAATAATTCAAGTAACTGTGTCATGTATTTGATGGACTACTAGCACTATTATAACCAGCTATCACTTTTAGCAAATATTCAAGTGATTTATTATGTAGAATAAAAAATTCAAAAATTGGTTTGTCATAGGGCATCACCAAGTATTACTGCTAATTTCAACATTTCAGACAAGGTAATTTTTGGAAATACAGGAATTTACAAGAATTTGAACAAACACTAGGAAAAGTAAATTTATAGCAATTTACAAGAATCTGAACAAACAATAGGAAAAGTAAATGAAATTTATAGGAATTTACAAGAATTTGAACAAACACTAGGAAAAGTAAAGGAAATTTATAGGAATTTATAGAAACATGACACCTCTAGGTATTAATGTGGATTAAATGAGAAATATATGAAAATATCTACATGTAAACATTTATGCTGACACAAGATGGCTTAGTCTTAAGTCTAACGACTAGGCATCAAGACTGTCATGAAATCAAAAGGATAAAAAAAACAAGCTGTTGTAGTAACTCTACTTATCGTGTTAAGCTGGCTATTTTTAAATCTGGTGACAGCTTAACTGTCCTTTGCCATAATGATTCAATCTCATCATCAGAAAAATTAGTCCCCAACCCTTTGTGATACATGAAAGAAGCCAACAGCACAGCAGAGTCCAAGTGTTGGGGGAAAGACTGATTTCCTACTCAAATGACACAATGTCATTGACTCCTCAGTTTTTGCCTATTGTTTATCTGCAACTGTTCTTCAAAAACTGCAGCTGTATCATTATTTTTAAAAATTTTGAGTTTTAATGAAATGCACATCTGCCCTTCTCTTTGTTTTCTTTTTCTTTTTATTCCTAATCGAGATGTAGTGTTCCACAACCATGCAACTTACACATGCCTACTCAGTTCATTAGCAAAAACAAATTTCCTCATTCATTTCCCTTGTAATATTGATAAAGTAGTTTATGCTGATATTTAACATTACTATCTTTAGGAATTAGCCAGAGCAATGTATAGATGAATTGGCATTTAACATTAATATATCTTGAGTAATTAGCCAGACCAAAAGTATTGAAGAGTTGGCATTTAACATTACTATCTTGTGGAATGAGCCAGAGCCAATGCATTGAGGAATTTACGTTTAATATTACTCTCTTGAGGAATTACCCATAGCCAATGTATTGATGAGTTGGCATTTAACATTACTATTTTGAGGAATTAGCCAGAGTCAAGGTATTGATGAGTTGGCATTTAACATTATATCTTGAAAAATGAGCCAGAGCCAATGTATTGAGGAATTTACATTTAACATTACTATTTTGAGGAACAAGCCAGAGCCAATGTATTGACGAGTTGGCATTTAACATTACTGTCTTGAGGAATTAGCCAGATCCAGTTCAGCTCAGGTGGTATATATAAGTATAATTCATGCTATGATGCTTTCACTCATTGTTTGCATATGATTGATACATACACTTTCATACTAAACTAGAGGCAACTTCGACTTTACTGACTCACCACTATAATGATTACTGCATTTCAACTTAATTTATATTCATAGTTTGTCATTATGGACTTTAAATTGCTTCTTTAGAAATTATATCCATATTAAAATCCTTTTGATTCATAGGTGTGTAGGTCAATCAAAATTAACACACACACACACACACACACACACACACACAGAGTTAACCAAAAGTCTCCCTTACTTATGCCATAGATAATATTAAAGGAACTCACTGCTTGCAAGGTATCAAGGGAGATATATGTGGTCTACAGTTCAAGCCACAAACTACTTTCCTTATTGGTGTCATCATAATAACAATGACCTTTCAAATAAATGAGTTTCTTGTTCTTTGAGATGGATGGACAAACACTGTCATAACATGAAACACTTTGCCACCTTACAGCTAACTTATATATACAATGCTCCCTATATACCTTTGTTTTATAATACAGTTCCTGTTATAAAGTAGGTATGGTCATGGAGACTATTTCATTAACTGGTACTAAAATTATATTTATGATGTACTTCATTATAAGGTGGTCTTGATCTAAAGCAGTATGTTTTATGTCTTGAATGGATGGCATCATAATGAGGGAATATTGCATCTGTTACTTTCATTATATGATGGACTCACTACATTGCAGTATATTCTATGACTCCCATAGGCAGCATTATTGAGTGGGAGTTCTGTATCATGTACTTTGTTATTTGGTGGACTCATTATAATGCAGTATATTCTATGACTCCCATAGACAATATTATCGAGTGGGAGTTCTGTATCATGTACTTTGTTATTATGTAGACTCATTACATTGCAGTATATTCTATGACTCCCACAGACAGCATTATAGAGTGGGAGTTCTGTATCATGTTCTTTGTTATTATGTGGACTGATACTACATTGCAGTATATTCTATGACTCCCATGGACAGCATTATCAAGTGGGAATTCTGTATCATGTACTTTGTTATCTGGTGGAGTCATTATAATGCAGTATACTCTATGACTCCCATAGACAGCATTATCGAGTGGGAGTTCTGTATCATGTACTTTGTTATTTGGTGGACTCATTATAATGCAGTATACTCTATGACTCCCATAGACAGCATTATCGAGTGGGAGTTCTGTATCATGTACTTTGTTATTTGGTGGACTCATTATAATGCAGTATACTCTATGACTCCCATAGACAGCATTATCGAGTGGGAGTTCTGTATCATGTACTTTGTTATTTGGTGGACTCATTATAATGCAGTATACTCTATGACTCCCATAGACAGCATTATCGAGTGGGAGTTCTGTATCATGTACTTTGTTATTTGGTGGACTCATTATAATGCAGTATACTCTATGACTCCCATAGACAGCATTATCGAGTGGGAGTTCTGTATCATGTACTTTGTTATTTGGTGGACTCATTATAATGCAGTATACTCTATGATGCCCATACACAGCATTATCGAGTGGGAGTTCTGTATCATGTACTTTGTTATTTGGTGGACTCATTATAATGCAGTATACTCTCTGACTCCCATACACAGCATTATCATACAGGGTTACTGTATATGTAAGCTCCAAGAATCACATGACCTCATTAATATGTTTTTGTGATCTTGATGGCATATGCATACATAAGAAGCTTGATCAAGTCTTTTGATAAATCAGTCTCCAAGTGTTTAACAAGCATCTGTATGCCTCGTCATCACTACATCAATATCTAAAGATGTCACTTGTACACAAAAGTTTGTGTGAGTAAGAAATGACAGAAACCAAACTGTGATCCAAATCGTTATCAGAAAATACACCTTCCTGGGTGAAAATGAGCCCAGCCAATCATATGCTTTAACATTTGAAGAATATGAGCAAATGTTGGTCATAAATAACTAACGATATCCAACACCTTGACCATCTCCACAAAATAATGAACTTAAGAATAAAGTTTATAACAGATCTTGGGTAATGATAACCTATTTACAAGTTTAACAAAATCTATGGTGAAATACACCCTCTAGTGAGGTACGGTTAACTAAAATCTGTGGTGAATTACACAATCATACATGTAAGGTTAACCAAAATCTGGTAAATTACACAATCATACATGTAAGGTTAACCAAAATCTGGTAAATTACACAATCATACATGTAAGGTTAACCAAAATCTGGTAAATTACACAATCATACATGTAAGGTTAACCAAAATCTGGTAAATTACACTATCATACACCCTCTAGTGAGGTAAGGTTAACCAAATTGATGTCCAGCTCAACACAACAATGCACATAATCTCTGGAACATTATGTCCTACTCCTTTACCATGGCTGCCGGCCACTGTACATGGACATCACCTCACAGTCCACTTGACTTCGAGAGGCCCAATCTGGTTAGGTTTGCTGCTGGAGGATATGACAGCTATTTCTGCATGGAGTGTTAAGTGGTCTTCAACAGATGTTGTAAACCACTCTCTCATAGCTGAGCCATCTGTCTGTCCTCCTGGTTTCAACCTTCAACATAATCTGTGGACCACGCTAAACTGCTTTCAGACAGGACAGGGTCGTTGTGCAGTCAACCTTGTCCAATGGGGCCAGGCCACTAACTCTTCCTGTTGCTGTGGAGCCCTTCAGACTATGTTATACATTGTGAACAACTGTCCACTGACAAAGTTCCCCAGTGGACTGCAGGCTCTGCATCTTGCTGATGATGATGCTGTTAAATGGCTAAGCATGAACTGCACACAATAATAATAATAATGATAATAATAATAATAATAATAACCAAAATCTGTGGTGAAATTACACAATCATACACACTCTTGTGAAGTAAAGTTAAGTGGTGAAATTACACAATCATACATCCTATAGTGAGGTAAGTTTATGAATAATCTGTGAGGAAATACACCATCTAGTAATGTAAGTTTAACAAAAACCTGTGAAGAAATACACCCAGATGAGGTAAGTTTGATCTAAATCTGTGGTGCAATATACCTTAGTGGGGTAATTTTAACCAAAATCTGTTGTGAAATGCACCTTCTAATGAGGTAATGATCAATAGTTAATGAACATAAAACAAAAACTAATGCAAGACATGCGACAGATGACAGACACAGGACAATACCATAAGCTTGCATGATCTAGATCAGAAGAACAATACAAAAAGTACTACTGGATTAAACGAATACTAGAAACATGTCAAGGTGACTTGGATGCCATCACTGATAATATACCATTAGAAGGACCTAGGTACAAGATGTAAATGAAACCTTTAAAGTAAATGAAAAGGCCATCACTTTTTCACAGAACTAAATCTACATTTACAGGAGATGTATTACCATCTCCTTCTGCAGCTGAATCAAATTCCAAATCCCCAAGTGTTCAAAAGTTTATTTAAAAACAATGGAATATATGTTTTAGTGAAATGAAAATACCACCAGATCATTTATTTATCCACACTAACATGACTAACATATTTCATCTGCCTGTGTCAAGTGCTTTCTTTGCAGGTCATTAGCAACATAATGTAGGTAAGTATTAGGGTTTAAAGATCAGCACAATAATGGATATATGGAGTGAATTAAAAGTAAAGTTCTACTAAAATGGTAAATATCAAGAACTGCACAAACAACTTCCTTCACCAAAGAATGCATAAGGTCAAAAATTTCAATAAAATAATGTTTTAATTAAAAACATAAAAAACTTCATTTGTAGCATTAAAATCTATAAAGGTCATATACACATGCATACAAACACACCCACCAAATTTCATCGAAAAGTCTGGAAAGTTCATAAATTTATAACAAATGGAAAAACTGGATCAATAGAATGAAAATCTAACCAGGTCATATGTAGGTATATAAACATGGCTACTAAATTTCATTTGTCTACATAAGTTTTGTATAAACAGTATCTAAGGATTAATAGATGCACATATGTATGGATGGACAGTAAGGCAGGGCAAAATCAAGAAGTTCCCACTGTAAGCAAGGTGGTGTGTGTAAAATGATGAAGATAAAGATCAAAGGTTTTTATGATAGTAAAACCTATACCATGTTTGGTACAAAAGCAGTAGCATGCAGTTTGTAACTTACAGTAGTCTTGGTCAAGTCAAGCTTCATATCAAACATGGTTTCAATTTATAAAGTTCTGCAAACGTTAACAGGCAAATCAAAATTTCTGATGTAAATGCACACTCCCATGTCAATGACGGGTCATAACTCAGTCCAACTCCGAAAGAAAAAGGTGAAAACACAGACAGATTTTTATAATAGTATGCCATCAACCAAATTTGGCTTCAATCTATGAAGTTCTTTCAAAGTTAGTAAGTGGAACCAAATTCATAGTGCCAAAGCAAAATTGGAAGTTAACGAGGGAACATAATTTATGACAGAAAAATGTGATAATCAAACTTGACTTAGATCTTTATCATTTAAACCCTATACCAATTTGGAGTTCTCATCAAGTCCTTCAAAAGTTACTGAAAAGAAACAATTTATATGGGATGGAAAGACATAGGTAAAAATGTGCCTCCCCTTCAAATGAAAAAGGCAAGAGCAAAATTTGGTATATGTTTTGAAGATCAGCTTGAGTCATTAGTGCTGGGTACATTGCAATGAGGTTATTAGTGATGAGTGCATTGCAAAGGGTTTATTTGTGATGGGTACATTGCAAAGGGGTTATTAGTGATGGGTGCACTGCAAAGAGGTTATTAGTGATGAGTGCATTGCAAACAGGTTATCAGTGATGGGTGCATTGAAAAGATGTTATTTGTGATGGATGCATTGCAAAAGGGTTATTTGTGATGGGTGTATTACAAAGAGGTTATTAGTGATGGGTGAATTACTAAGATGTTATTTGTGATCAGTGCATTGCAAAGGTGTTATTTGTGATGGGTGTATTGCAGAGGTGTTATTTGTGATGGGTGCATTGCAAAGGGATTATTAGTGATGAGTGCATTGCAAAGGTGTTATTTGTGATGGGTGCATTGCAAAGGGGTTATTAGTGATGGGTACATTGCAAAGGGGTTATTAGTGATGAGTGCATTGCAAAGGTGTCATTTGTGATGGGTGTATTGCAAAGGTGTTAGTTGTGATGGGTGCATTGCAAAGAGGTTATTAGTGATGAGTGCATTGCAAGGGGTTATTAGTGATGGGTACATTACAAAGGGGTTATTTGTGATGGGTACACTGCAAAAGGGTTATTAGTGATGGGTGCATTGCAAAAGGGTTATTAGTGATGGGTGCATTGCAATGGGGTTATAAGTGATGGGTGCATTGCAAAGAGGTTATTAGTGATGGGTGCATTGCAAAGAGGTTATAAGTGATGGGTGCATTGCAAAGAGGATATTTGTGATGGGTGCATTGCAAAGTGGTTATTAGTAATGGGTGCATTGCAAAGAGGTTTTCAGTGATGGGTGCATTGCAAAGGTGTTATTTGTGATGGGTGTATTGCAAAGGTGCTAATAGTGATGGGTGTATTGCAATGAGGTTATTAGTGATGAGCTTCAACCCCAAAATAACGGTGTGTTTTTTATCCGATGTACAAACAATCCATTAAGTTTGGTTAAGATATGTGGTTTAGAAATAAAATTATTCTGCAGAAACTATTCTTCATTAAGTTAATGTGGCCATTGACTTTCTCTTCTGATAAAGTATTTGATTTGTTTCTTACTATTTAATCCACCGACAAAGTTTAGGACACATACACTGCTTAGCACTATGGGTATTGTCCGGATTAATTCTACTGATCATAGATCTTAAGTGCTTACGGGATTATCTTTTGTCCGTCGTCCATTAGCACAAGTTTGTTATTGTGTTTCCTCCTGAACTACCAGGAGGATTGCCTGGAAACTTTAAACACATATTCATCACATGGTCTAGTTGGTCCTAAATGATAATGGTGCTGCTTGGACAACAAATATTGGCCACCACAGTTGCCATCTTGAAAAATCTTGTTATTGCTAATTGTCCTAACTGGATGGTCATATCAACATGGAGTTTACAATAAAAAACTTCTTAGGATGTCTAGCTGGACCTAATTAAAAATGTTGCTGTCTGAAATCCAATATGGCCACCATGGCAGCTATCTTGAAAATATTGTTATATCTACTCCTCCTGAATGGATGGTCATATCAACATGTGGTTTTCATTAAAAGATTCCTTATGTCTAGTTGGTCCTTAGTGAAACTGGTGCTGATCTGACATCCAATATGACTGCTGCACAGTGGCCATCTTGAAAATATTTCTATTGCTAATCCCCATGATTGGATGTTCAAATCAACATAAGGATTTCACTGAAATGCTTCTTATGATGTTTAAATAGTTTTGTCTAAATGAAAATGGTGCTGATTTGACATCCAATATGGCTACCACAGGAAACATTTGGAAAATCATGTTATCTCTGCTCCTCCTGAATGAAAAGTCATACTGACATGGGGTTTTTCGGCAAAGGACTTCATATCATGTCTAGTTGGTCCTAAATGAAAATGGTGCCAATGTGAGGTTAAATATGGCTGCCATAGTGACCATCTTGAAATTCTTATCACTACTCCTCCTGAACTGAAAGTCATACTAATATGGTGTTTTCACCAGAAGATTTTTTTATTATTTCTAGTTAATCTTAAATGAAAATGGTGCCAATCTGGTGTCAATATGGGGTTTTCACAAAGACTTCTCAAAACATTTTGTTGATCCTAAATTAAAATGGTGCTGAACTGAGGCATTTTATTACAATCAGTCCTATTTCATCTCTCCCTGATGGTCTTTCCCCAACTTATCTGCTCCCAACTTATCCAGTCTCAACTTGTCTAATGTGCCAATTCATCAACCCTCAGCTGGTCAACAATGTTACTCTTGAAAGAAAAGAACACCATTTAATTTTTATGTTGTATAAGGAACACCATTTGATTCTGATATTGTACAAAGATTGTTATACTGTACAAAGATAAGAACACTGTTTGATTTTTATTTTGTACCAAGATAAGAACACTATTTGATTTTATATTGTACAAAGATAAGAACACCATATAATTTTATACATGTATTGTACATAAATAAGAACACCATTTTTTATTCTTATATTGTAAAAAAAAAATTATTTTAATTTTAAGCATTTTCTTAGTTCTGATATTCTGGTCTGATTTTCCTCTTCTTTGCTTGATATTCCTTTTCCTTGCGACTGCTCCGGTGACCAAGTGGTTCAAGTGTCCACCCCGGATGCAGGATGTCGCAGGTTCAAACCCCATCCAAGTCACACCATAGACTTATAAAAATGGCACTAACAGCTGCCTCACTAGGTGCTCAGCATTAAGAGGTTAGTGTTAGGACTGGTCAGCCTGGTGTCAGGATAATGTGACTGGGTGGGACATCATGCTACATGTCTGTGGCATGATACCCCAGTGCTAGACATCGCTATAAACTGCCACACTGGAGACATCGTAGTGATATGACTGAAAAATTGTTAAAGCTACATTAAAAAGCCAGATCACACACCTTTTCCTTGCCTTATATTCCTATTCCAAATTTAATTCATGCATAATTTAAAATCAACAGCTATAATACTAAATTACAACATATTAAAACACCAAAATATGCATGCCTCCTAGAAAACAATTAAAATCACTTATTGAATTGGCTGAATTTACATCTCTCTCTCTCTCTCTCTCTCTCTCTCTCTCTCTCTCTCTCTCTCTCTCTCTCTATCAGATGAAGAAATTAAATGACTTTTAATTGGCAATAATTGCAAGTTGACAAGATGGCCTTGTATTAGGAAATAATAGTGATGTCAACAAGATGAGAATAGACAAACTGAGGCAGTAGATGACTTAGGAGTAGTTGACTGTAATGGATAAAATGGTATGTACCCTTTTATTGTACCTAAATAGGGTATGGGATTATCTGAACTGTATTATATTTTACAGTTTTCATCAAGGTTGCCAAACACAGGCTTGAAAACCTTCTTGACATTGTAGTATGCAATTCTAAAGTATGAAAGGAATCAATGGTGCTGATTTCATCATATTAACTTTAGGTAAAACCCAAAACAGCTGCATACAGTCACACAATTTATTCTCTCCCTCTCTCTCCATTTCGTTCAAGTCAATGAAACAATAAGTTATTACTTGCTGAAATATTAGGGGGGTCCCAAAGAAAATACCACATTTGAAAATTTCTGAAAATTTGGTGTGATCATAGATGATAAGACTCAGCAGAGATATAGAACTCAAGATATGTCAGTTGCAAATTAGGTATAATTTATATTCAACCCAAAAGAAAAAAGATTTTTGGAAAAAACATTCACTATGCCCTGCCCAACATCTTCATCACTAGATAAACATATGTGACAATCTGACAGAGTAATTATTCAAGATCCTAGTAAATAGTGCAAAATTATGATTTTATATATGCACGTGGAATTCCTTTACATAATGGAGTGTAAGAGATGCAAAAAGCTAACCAAAACTGCATTAATTAACTTCAAAAGTGGTACCAGTTATTTCTGAATTCTTCTCTTGGGGTTTTTGCTGCACTGCGCCCTCTATACACTCATAACTCCTTTGATAAACATCTCAAAAGTTACTACCATATATAACACTTATAAGACAAGTCCAACTGCAAACTGCACAGACCCAAATATACCATCACATAATGCACCAGAAGATCTAGGTCTGTGCAATTTGTCAGGAGTAATCAATAGAACAAACAACATAGGCCCTGATCTGGAGGCACATTATGCTACAGCAGATCAGGATCTTTGTTGTTTGCAGTCTGACTCAACTTATAAATGAATATATATGGTATATGAAATAACAAGCAAACCTTGATAAAGGCATTTTATTTTCCTATAAACCTTGCTGACAGTTACAGAAGCCTACTACCATAACAACATCATCACAACACTTTGCCAGAACAATACAAAATCTTTCCTCTTAAGTTGCCATATCTAGTCTGACTCATGACCTGAAGGGTGTGAGATGTCAGACACCTGACCTGAAGGGTGTGAGATGTCATTAGTTATTGTGTTTGACTCATGAATTGAAAAGTGGTAGAGACTGACTGACTCCTGTCAAAGGTCAGTAGGTATTGAGTCTGACTCGTAGCCTGAAGGGTGCAAGACTGACTCCTGTCAAAGGTCAGTAGTTATTGAGTCTGACTCATGGCCTGAAGGGTGCAAGACTGACTCCTGTCAAAGGTCAGTAGTTATTGAGTCTGACTCATGCCCTAGTCTGACTCATGGCCTGAAGGGTGCAAGACTGACTCTTGTTAAATGTCAGTAATTATTGAATCCAACTCATGGAATGAGGGTGCAAGACTGACTCCTGTCAAAGGTCAGCCTGAGTTTGTTCTGTTGTGGCTCTCCAGACATGGCACTATATGTTACTTGCCTCAACACAATGAAACATTCTTGTATTGATGTGCAGTGAAATACTCACACAAAAAAAGCAAATCCTCCCATTGGGGTAGAAGCAGAAAAGTGGGTCAAGTCAGTTGAACTGTTCCACCTATATGCTTTTTTATAACCTATGCAACAAATCTGCATACTCCAATAAAATAATGACAGGGCCCGCATATTGAGCCAATCATCAAGGTATTGCTTACACTTTGTGACCTTGACCACAAGGTTGAAAGGTTGAGTGAACATGTCACAGAAATAATTGTCTTAGCTTCATAAATATTCAGTTGATGTAAAAAAATCCATATATCAGATTAGAAAATATATACAAATAAAAAACATTAACTAAAACTTTAACATATCTTTTCTAAGGCTGTGACCCTGACACAAAATCAAAGGGGCAAGAGTGCATGTCAAGGAATGAATTGTCTTAGCTTCATATTGATTCAACCCAAATATGAAGAAAATTATTCATGAACTGAGGAAATATAAGCAAATGAAGAAACAAACTAAAGCATTAATGTAAATTTTCTATGACTGTGAACATGACCTCAAAGGTCAAAGGAGAAAGCATGCATGTCATGGACTTAATTGTCTTAACTTCAAAACAATTCATCCCAACCATATAGAAACTCCTTCATGGGGTTTAGAAAATATAAGCAAATTAAAATACTTTAACCAAAACCTGAACACAAATTTTCCATCACTGTAACCTTGACCTAGAATGAATTGTATTAAATTCACAATAATTAATGCCATATACAATAAACATATATCAAGGGAAATTGGAAATATCAGCAAGTGAAAAAAACTTTGATGAAAACCTTAATGTTGTTGTTGTTGTAGAGTTTAATGCCATTTTTCAGCACAAGATAGGCTATACATGGCAGCCAGTATAAATGGTGGAGGAAGAACCTGGGAAAGCCACAGAAAGAACCACCGACCCACAAGAAGCTACTGGCAAGCTTTCTCACATACCCACATTGGCTGAACCCAAGCTCAAACCTACACAGACAGAGGTGAGATGGCAGTGATCCATGACTGTGAGCGCTTTAGACCACTCAGCCACTCGGGGCCACAAAAACCTTAATGCAAATATTATATGGCTATGAATATGACATCAAAGTAAAAAGTGCAAGCAAGTATGTAAGAGAACAAATTGTCTTAGCTTTATAATGATTCATGCCAGGTAGGATGAGAATCTATCAAGGGATTTAGGAAATATATGCAGAATGAAAAATTTAAGAAAAATTGTTTTAATAAACTGCTGACAATGATTACATCATTGGAAAAGTGACTGCCTAGTCCTGATTCCCACTAATATGTGGGCTTGAAAACAACCCTCTCTTTGTGTTAATACAAAGTCTATTAAATCTTAAGTATTTCTCTGACTTTATTCTTATAATCCTCCACATTACCATTTTAACTGCACAAAAATAATTATCAATGTGGTCAAAAATACTACATCTAGAACACAAAAATGTTCTCACCACATTAAATGATGATTTTTTAAAAACAAATATTCAGTTATCAGCGTACTGTATGCAATGCTGGATGATGGTTTTGGGGGCCCCAGGACACTTAAGATGGGGGTGGGGGCCTTAAACATCTACAAAATACACCCTGAAAGCAATCTTTAAACTGTCTTTTATATGTGCATAATTTCTATACTATATTAGCTAAGAATTATATGGTTTAGACCTATAT
>JAECUM010004134.1:0-34016 GCA_016617855.1 Megalonaias nervosa | reverse complement strand
TAAGTTCGATTACGCGTTTAAGCGTATTTGTCATATGATGGGGTTACCAGATCAGGCTGCTAAATGCAAGCCAGTCTATGGTAAAAATGTATTAGCAATGTACGATAAAATTATTTCCGATGCACTTAGTGCGCAGCAGGCACTGGCACCAGTAATGTGGGCGACAGGGTCGCGGGTGTCATTTGTTAAATTTGTCAGGATAACCAAACCATTTGACGAGAGATTTTTCTTTTACTTTGGTCGAAATGACTTTTTCGATCCTGAACATGTCCTGGCTGGTTTTCTGTAATTCCTGCTTGTAAGAAGAGCCATCGATGGGCTCTCCTGAGGAATCTTTAAGCACGTGCGTAACCGGAATTGTTTTCTTTACTGTATCCTCCACAAATACTTCCTCGGTCTAGTTGGGTGTGCATCCTTTCTCAAACGTGCTTGCATGTGTGTCATTTTGATACTTCTGTGTTTCGTGTGATTGTAATGGTTCACGATCTCTGGCAGAAAATCTAAATACCGGTTGGCGTTATCGCTGGTAAATCTCTTCTACATATGGTTTTTCTGAGTCCTGTGAAACCGCTCTACGACAGCAGCTTTGACCTGATTTTACGTGCTGTACAAGTCCACGTTATTTATTGAAGCCAATTCGAGAAGGTTTTGTTGTAAATTCGCTGCCATGATGTACCCACAATCGTTTGGGTCTGCGTGCGCAAACCACTTTATCCAACGCCTCAACGATCGAGTTTTTTTTTTGTGTTTCAGAGGAACCATCTAGGCGTATTTGCAGTACCAGCCAAAAGTGCTGTCGTTCACATCCTGAATCTGTAAAGAATTATACACGGCATCACGGTCATCTGGTTGCCCTGGGACACCGTGGTGTCCTGAACCCGTTTTCAGATAACGGATCACCTCGTCGGGAGGCGGTATACCAAAAGAATCAAAATACTCGACGTTGCGCTGTCTTGGGTAGTTCATCATGGTGACCCAGTGAGTTCCAAATCCGTCGTAATAGCTCTGGATGCTGATCACGCAGATCTCGTTGGTCCTTATCTAATCTGGCAACTGATCTGCGGAAAAAAAATCTAAATTTTTTGATGCTAGGTCCTAACTCTCTCTCTCTCGATGTCAAGGTTAGACAGGGGTGTCTTTGGAGTCTCTGAGACGCTCAACACCAAAGCTGTCCACAACGGTAACGAGGACTACTGCGTTAACCATTTTTTTGCGATCTGGAAACAACTTTGCCACGTGTAGTTCCAAGAAGCTGTAGATATCTTCCCAATCTAAGGAAAGTCGGAAATAATGTTCCATCGATAACGGCCAACCGTGGTGCCATGAAGTCTCCTTGTTTAGTCACCTGAGACGCAGACAATCTCAGAATGAGTTCTTTTCTGACCACGGCATGTTTAGCTATCGAAGCAGCCTGTCGATGAGTCAGCACTATACGATCCGGTCCTGATAATGTAATCGAGCTCAACTTGATCAATACGATTTTTTTATCATGCCGCGACATGCAGGGTTTTCTTTTGCAGCAACGACAGCGTTAATCCTACTGGTACGTAAGACATGGCTTTTTATATTACAACAGATGCCATTATTTTGCTTTTTACGCTTTCTGTCACGATAACCGCTTGAGGAGGTCACAATAGCGTGTTTCTGGGCAGCACCGCTGTCTGGTCCGCCTTGTGCGCTTTTCCAGAGACTGCACCAGAAGCTGCAGCGAGACCCAGGGGAAGTAATACACTACTCAGCAATTTTGGAGCAATAGTTTTGACGAACGGAACTATCGCGCTGGCAATGAAACCTCCGCGGGTGGTTTTAGCTCGACTATCTTGTTTTTGGCTTTTCCTAGGAATGTTGTATAAAAACGGTTTATACGTTTTTTCAGACCACTGGTCATCTTTTCTGAATAGCTACGCTGTTACACGATTGATAGTCTTTCAGACAATTACGTTCATTTTTCCGTTGTGCACGTCTAGTGTCACGAATCGGTCTGACGTCACCAGAGCGTAACACACGTAATTCTCACCAGGATCGACAATGATCTACCGGATCTCGATATAAGATGGGGAATCTTTGAGGAGTTCGGAATGCTTGGACACATCGAAATGGAAAATGGGGTACAACGTTGTGAAAGCCTCCAGAGACACCTGGGTGCCTGATTCACGTCCTGGTATGTTTGCATGGCCTCCATGAGCATCATGTACGCGCGTGAGTAATTTTTCATGGGGCCGGCAAAATTATACCCGAGCTCTCGTCTAGATATTGCCTAGAATTGAAGCGGACGTGAATGTGAGATAAACGCAAATTGTCGAAATGTGCTTGTTGCCGTTTTAGTAAGCATGCCGTGCAGAAAATTGAACGGCGATGGACACCTGCCTGGGAAGACCGCTGCCTGGATCGGTGGCTACTCTCCACGACGTGGTTACCTGCGTCCGGACAAATCACTTCATGTAAATTCGATTTTTCAAAAAGTGAAGATTTTTGGTGAATCTCGATAGAGAGGTCTCTAGCTCGAGCATATGGGTCATGGAGGGATTGATTTTGGGCATACACAGCGCCAGCCACGTCATGATGAATTTTCCATCAGTTGGAGCTCCAGCTCCACCTGCCCTGTACATGTACTGTGTAGAAGAAATTGTTTCCAGTAGCCCATGTACTTGACGCTCTGAACACCGTGCAGATGTCACTCCAAAAATAATGCTCAGAGGAAGCATCAAGCAAATTTCACGACTAGAATTGGTAAGAGTGCGCCGTGTGGCAAATTCAAGATTGTACGCACCATTTCGAGTAATAGCAAAATTGGCTCTAGAATTGGCTCCGTTGAGAGCATCGTCCTCAGTGGCAGCAAATTCTGTATTCACTGCAGTGCCAGTGTTTCTTTCTATGAACCACCACATCTTGGTGGAGCACAATTTCATGTAGTCATTGCTGAACATGATGAAATTTAGGATCGTGCTGGTCTGTGGTAAATAGCCGTTAATTTCCTCCATGGTGTGATTGTTCAGCTGGTGTTGTACCGCCTTGAACAACGACCTTCCGTTCTGATCCTGTGGCATAATCTCCAACAGGTGTTAACGTCAGGAGTTTTCCTCCGACTTCCAGGAAAGATTTGCATGGAAGTAAGTACACATCCTCATCACGAGTTTCTATTTTTCGATGGGTACAAGCATAGAGGTTGTTGATGTTTATATCCTGGTATTCGACGTATTCTTACTCCATCGTGGAATCGTCGGCGGCAGTGTAGTCGTTCAGCCTGAGATAATCGGGTGTGAATATCGAGTACATTGTTTTTATACTATGGCAGTGTGATACAATCAAACAGGAGATAATTATTATCACACGGTGGTAAAAGAAATTCACACCGTCGATTGGCACTGCTCGCAGTGATAAAAATGCAAAGCACTAGCGCATTAACTGTAGTGATACTACCATAATCTTCTTAAGCCATATCCTCCCATCATGTTTCCAAGAGTGGAGCTAGATAGTTTCTCTTCAGATCCTGTAAAATCTGCTCAGACTTTGTGCTGAGAGAACCAGGTGCGTCCAGCTTGGCTGTTGGGCCAATGGCGTTAGGGTCTCTGACAACGGTGCCTCTCGCGACGGTGTCAGCATAACTTTACTGGCGATTTTTTGTTCTATTTCAGCTCCTCCAGTAGATTCAGCTCCGGTCGCTCCAGCTTCTGCTGCTGTGAGAGCAATGGGTGCAGCCTTCAAGGCAAGACCAAGCAATGCTGACCAAATTGAAGAAAACAACGTGGATAAAATTTCACCTACGATTTTACGTTGCGCTCTGCATGATTGTCTCATGTTTCAGACTTTACTCAACCAATATTTTGCCTCCGTCGCTATATGCCCTTACGAAGCTGATGAAGCTCTGCGTCTCACGTGCATGTAATACGTTATTCTCTCGCCGTTGTTATCTACGGAGTTTCCTGACTGATCTGTGAACCACATGGTCATTTCCGATATCGTGTACTTGTTCTCGACGGGGTCATAAATTAAAAGATTTGGCCGAGACTGTATCAACAATCCAGGAGGCACGTTAATCGCCCTAGACCAAATGACGTTAGAGGCCTAACCGACCGAAGAGAGAGACCCTTGGGCGATCGAGCAGTTGATGGTTAAACTGTTCACATCTGTGATGTTCACTGGTAGATCTCCCTCGTATACAACCTTGCCAGATAATACCGTGCCGGCGCTGAAACCCAGGATAGATCGAGTTGGAGATGTCAAATCCCATGCGATAACCACTTGATAGCATGATTCTGGAATAATTGGGTTCCATTTTGATGTTCGAGGCATTGTGTCCATTGGCTACGATCAGCCTGGAAACTTCCGTGGTGATGGCGGTAATATTGTGACCACCTGGAGTGATCATGATCGTCTGACGTTGACGTTGTGATCGTCTGACGTTGTGCCGCCGTCGTCCAGTACGAGAACTGTTGTTCGCGGTGACGTTAAAAATGCTGTTCCAGATCACGGCGGAAATCAGCGCTATCTCGTACGACGCCCGCTGATCGCGACTGAGCATGTAACGTGACAGCAAATGATTCAAAAATTTCTACCATCTCGTTTTCCATTTCCACGCCGACATTACCTGTTTACTTAGAGGCGATCAAGAGTTTCAACCGACCCACGATCTCGACCGGGTTCTGGTAGCAGCGAATCCCATATCCTTTCCTTTCGTCTGAGCGTGATCTTCTTCTGAGATCCTCAGTCTTATCCTCCTCCACCTGTCTCCTCATCTTCTCTTTGCTCTCCTCCCACTGTTATCATCTCCTCCATCTCTTCCCTGCGTCTTCTTATATCCTCCGCTCTCTATTTTTTGACTCCTCCCTCAGTCTTTTATCCATCTTATCCCTCTGCTTATTATGCAGTCTCTCAGGTCTCCTCTGTACAGCTTCTAAGTCTCCACAGTTTTCTTCGTCTTTTCCACCTGTTGTTGTGATCGGTAAAAGAAAAAAAAAACAGGCGGCGCACGTTCGAAAGTACTCTTCGTAGACGTCAACTCATTGATAGAACGTACTGATGTTGTGGTGGTGCTGATGTGAAGGAAGATGGATGTGAAATTTCCTGCTCCACAGCGGGTTTAAAAACTGTTCTTTTGATCTTGCCTATGCCTTTTCCACCCATAGTGCTAAATTTTAGGGAACTCAGAGTGAGGTTCATATGATCACGCATCTTGCTTCACATCGTTTTTATATTTACACGACCAGGATTATCTTTGATCGTATTGTAAAAACGTCACAGACTGTCGATTTTCTTCACAAGCAACTCTTTATCATCTGCAGTTTTTCATTTTTACGCTCAGGTAATGTATGTTTTAATCTCCGGTCGTACTCAGATACTCTTGTAGCTCCTTGGCCTGACTTGGCTTACCCATCTTTGCCAAGTACCACCATCAATATCCGGTCTCGATCCTCTCTCTGTTCTTCGAGGAATGTACGTTTTTCTATGATCTCGGTTTGTTTAGCCTCAGAAGCTGCTGCTCCCTGTTGTTTCGCAATCGCTTCAGTGTTAGCTTTGAACAGCTTCTGGGCAACATCGCGCTGAGACGCCTGTTTGCTCACTTTACATTCAATGTCGTGCTAACGCAACGCCGCCCGCTGATCGACTAAATTTTTGAGGACGTCCTCGAGCTGTCGTTTACTGGTAATAATTTCAAACGACATGGTGTCATGCCGACAGAGGAGATAAAAAGCTGTAAGCAGCATAGCTGTGGGCAACGGCGTCGTCTCTGAGACGCTGAGCAGCATAGTTGTGGGCAGCATCGCTGACAGCGTCGGGTACGTCAAAATGCGTCGAATCCTTTATGCTATCGCTCATGCACCGTTTTCGTGTCGCTATGAAATATCATGAAATCGAGCTTAGAACTTCGAGAAGTTCCAGATCTGGACGTCCTGGCGGAGTAACAGTCTATAAACGCTCTTGCGGTAATGCCGCTGCATTGGAGTCGAGGTCCCGTTGTCCAGTCCGAAAAACAGCACAAAACATCCACAATTACACCGGATATATTTTGGCACGTCAAAATACGATTGCGTCAGGTAAATGCTGTTGCAGTGCTTGTTTCGCGACACCGAGAAATACTCACAAATTTTAGACATACTATCTACGTTGATTTTGATGTTGTCAGACACGATAGTTTTGTGCAGATCCGAGTCCAGTTCCTCCACTGGCACGATTTCCTCAGGTTCGACGATTGTTAACACGCTTCCTTCGTCGCCAGTGTTGCTGCCTGGAATATTTTGTTCCAACGACTCGTTAAACTAGAACAACGTTATGTATTTGTCCTGATGAGGGTTCAGCGTATAAATGATCATGCGATCGTAATTGAGCATGTTGTTCAGAAGCAAGTTAGTTTTTCACGCGACCAGCAGGACCGACGATCATGAAATGACAATCTGGCAGCAAAAAATGGTGCTGGTGCTTTTTCGTCTTCGTCTTCGTATCGAAATTAATGATGCTAATTTTTTACATTAAGCATGTCCTACATTTCCTTTGGTACGCTCATCG
Source organism: Megalonaias nervosa (assembly GCA_016617855.1). Lineage (NCBI taxonomy): Eukaryota > Metazoa > Mollusca > Bivalvia > Unionida > Unionidae > Megalonaias > Megalonaias nervosa. The sequence goes on along the minus strand of JAECUM010004134.1, from coordinate 27,512 downwards.
GGTCGGGCAGCTCCGACAGGGCCTACCAGAAGGAGCTGTATAAAATAGTCAATCGCACCGGTGATTCTATGCAGGATGATCTCAGCATGAACGGATACAGCATCACGAATCTTGAGAATGTGAGTTATCTTCCGTCGGATGCCAACCCCGCACGATGGTCACACATGTCTCAACTGGTGCAGATTAAATTATTACTCACCCCAGGGACCATGACGGGAAATCTAAACATTGTGCGGCAGGATTTATGCGGTCTTCCATCATCCGTCGCTGGACAGGCTCTCGTGTCTTCTCAGTCCGTCATAGCAGCGGATCTCTAGCTAACAAGTACAATAAAACAGGTGGATCCGTGTCAAGATACGTTCACGTCGCAGGCACGTTTTCCGTGGCCACCGAGGTCAGTTCTAAGTTAACGATGGCATCGCCCATCTCTAGCATTGGCAGGCAAAATCTGAGACGCGTTGGAGTGTACACCGGGATCAGTTCTGGAGCGACCATGGTGTATTATTTTGGCACCTCAGGAAGGTTTATAGGGAATCGATACCCGTCAAGAATGTACTCGCCCATCAAAGTTCAAACCAGCGACGAGGGACTCAAGTCAATAACAGCACCTCCCAAGCACTGATGACTATTACAACTCTGGAATCACGCTGTACAGACCACGTGGCCAATCACGGACAAAAACCAGGCGATCTCATATTCTCTCAGCTAAACTTGTTTGGAGGGATGAAATTATAGACCACCGGAGGAACCCTCACTAGAACTCATCGGGACTCTCACAGAGGCGGCTGGAGCTGAAATCGTGGCGATGGATTATCCGCCCTTGGCAAGTGACGATTTAACCATGAAAATATACGGGGACACTCGCTGCGTCAGAAACAACACCCGTCACATTCCAAAGAACATCAGAAACACTGGAAACCGATGTGGTGTGGTTATCTCGGCTTCGTCGGAATTTTTATCTTCTTTTAAGGCTTATTATGTCTTTGCCCATCACATCGCACCTACGTCCACGGAAACTAATGGGCGACAACTGGCGTCACGTCCAAATTTTGAATGACGATACAGCTTCCCGTGGCCTAGCTCAATTATCGCATTAGGGCCTGGTCTGGGAATAATACTTCCATCTCTCGCTATATGTACTATTATGACTTACTCTCTGCTCTCTTATCCGACGACTAAATCAAATCTGAATGAATGTAGACAGGGTGTCTGTCTATATGTCTTTTGAATTATAGTTCGCCCATTCGGACGTGTAAGACAGATTAATGTTAGCTACTTAATTTTTCGTCGGGTGGTAAGCAACAAGTGCCGCTACCCGACACATTATTGCTCTCTAGAGAGTGCTATTTAGTTGTCGCCAGATGGAAATAGAGCCCTACAGCTGACGACACACTGGTCACGAGAAATTCGTACCTCAGGGATTTGGTTATGCCGGTGAGTGCGAAAAGATCAACGCACTCATCGCTATATTACCTGCAGGAGCTGAAACCAATGTCTGGAAGCGACAAAGGAGGAAATGGCCGGCAAGCATCCGAAAGCGACAAGGGAATTGTCTGAAACGTCAAAGATTATACAAGGTCAAATTCTGCTTAGTTGTCTAATTCAGGCTATTTCCTATTGCCAATTTTGTGAAAGACACATATTGTAATTAGAGCCAAGCTGATACAGTTTACAAATTTTCCTATCCATAGATTTCTGAATTTTGTGTACAATGTGTACATTCAATTTATTTTAAAGAATGGTCTAAGTTACCTCTGCAAATTTTGTGTCAAAGTCTGGATAGCAGGGTGTTTTAGACTGCTGGCCAAAAGGATAATAATTTGGTTTAAGATAAGAATTATCGAAACGGATTTTTATTGCGGAGCGGTGGGGGTGGGGGTGGAACTTGCTCGTGGTCTTTCAACTCTCCAGGATTTATCATATCTGCCACAATAAGCATTCCGTCGTTATAATCTATATCTTCATAATTATATTGCAATTCGAATTGTTCTATTGCTCTGTTGCAATTCCTACTGCTAGGACGACTGGGAAAAAGCATATGATTCACTCCTGCGTCTGATATTGGCAGCAGCTTTCTTTCAATATACGATTTTCTGGCGCCTTGTATATATATGTATATGTATGTATATATCTGTATATATGTATATGTATGTATATGTCTGTATATATGTATATGTATATATATGTATGTATATATGTGTATGTATGTATACATCTGTATATGTCTGTATATATGTATATGTCTGTATATATGTATATGTATGTATATGTATGTATACATGTTTATATATGTATATGTATGTAACTGTATGAATATATATATATATATATATATATATATATATATATATATATATATATATATATATATATATATATATATATACTTAATATATATATATATATATAAATACATGTATATGTATGCATATGTATGTATACATGTATATACATATATATGTATTGGTATGTATATGTATGTATACATGTATACATATATGTATATGTATGTATATGTATGTATACACGTATATATATGTATATGTATATATATATATATGGAGCGTCCGCCTCGGATGCAGGAGGTCGTGGGTTCGATCCCAGGCCGAGTCATACCAAAGACTTACAAAAATGGTACTAACAGCTGCCTCGCTTGGCGCTCAGCATTAAGAGGTTAGTGTTAGGACTGGTCGGCCTGGTGTCAGGATAATGTGACTGGGTGGGACATCATGCTACATGTCTGCGGCATGATGCCCCAGTGCTAGACATCACTATAAACACTATAAACTGCCACACTGCAGACATCGTAGCGATATGACAGAAAAATTGTTAAAGTTACGTTAAAAATCCAAATCTAAAACACCCTGCTATCCAGACTTTGACACAAAATTTGCAGAGGTAACTTAGACCATTCTTTAAAATAAATTGAATGTACACATTGTACACAAAATTCAGAAATCTATGGATAGGAAAATTTGTAAACTGTATCAGCTTGGCTCTAATTACAATATGTGTCTTTCACAAAATTGGCAATAGGAAATAGCCTGAATTAGACAACTAAGCAGAATTTGACCTTGTATAATCTTTGACGTTTCAGACAATTCCCTTGTCGCTTTCGGATGCTTGCCGGCCATTTCCTCCTTTGTCGCTTCCAGACATTGGTTTCAGCTCCTGCAGGTAATATAGCGATGAGTGCGTTGATCTTTTCGCACTCACCGGCATAACCAAATCCCTGAGGTACGAATTTCTCGCGACCAGTGTGTCGTCAGCTGTAGGGCTCTATTTCCATCTGGCGACAACTAAATAGCACTCTCTAGAGAGCAATAATGTGTCGGGTAGCGGCACTTGTTGCTTACCACCCGACGAAAAATTAAGTAGCTAACATTAATCTGTCTTACACGTCCGAATGGGCGAACTATAATTCAAAAGACATATAGACAGACACCCTGTCTACATTCATTCAGATTTGATTTAGTCGTCGGATAAGAGAGCAGAGAGTAAGTCATAATAGTACATATAGCGAGAGATGGAAGTATTATTCCCAGACCAGGCCCTAATGCGATAATTGAGCTAGGCCACGGGAAGCTGTATCGTCATTCAAAATTTGGACGTGACGCCAGTTGTCGCCCATTAGTTTCCGTGGACGTAGGTGCGATGTGATGGGCAAAGACATAATAAGCCTTAAAAGAAGATAAAAATTCCGACGAAGCCGAGATAACCACACCACATCGGTTTCCAGTGTTTCTGATGTTCTTTGGAATGTGACGGGTGTTGTTTCTGACGCAGCGAGTGTCCCCGTATATTTTCATGGTTAAATCGTCACTTGCCAAGGGCGGATAATCCATCGCCACGATTTCAGCTCCAGCCGCCTCTGTGAGAGTCCCGATGAGTTCTAGTGAGGGTTCCTCCGGTGGTCTATAATTTCATCCCTCCAAACAAGTTTAGCTGAGAGAATATGAGATCGCCTGGTTTTTGTCCGTGATTGGCCACGTGGTCTGTACAGCGTGATTCCAGAGTTGTAATAGTCATCAGTGCTTGGGAGGTGCTGTTATTGACTTGAGTCCCTCGTCGCTGGTTTGAACTTTGATGGGCGAGTACATTCTTGACGGGTATCGATTCCCTATAAACCTTCCTGAGGTGCCAAAATAATACACCATGGTCGCTCCAGAACTGATCCCGGTGTACACTCCAACGCGTCTCAGATTTTGCCTGCCAATGCTAGAGATGGGCGATGCCATCGTTAACTTAGAACTGACCTCGGTGGCCACGGAAAACGTGCCTGCGACGTGAACGTATCTTGACACGGATCCACCTGTTTTATTGTACTTGTTAGCTAGAGATCCGCTGCTATGACGGACTGAGAAGACACGAGAGCCTGTCCAGCGACGGATGATGGAAGACCGCATAAATCCTGCCGCACAATGTTTAGATTTCCCGTCATGGTCCCTGGGGTGAGTAATAATTTAATCTGCACCAGTTGAGACATGTGCGACCATCGTGCGGGGTTGGCATCCGACGGAAGATAACTCACATTCTCAAGATTCGTGATGCTGTATCCGTTCATGCTGAGATCATCCTGCATAGAATCACCGGTGCGATTGACTATTTTATACAGCTCCTTCTGGTAGGCCCTGTCGGAGCTGCCCGACCCGATGAGCGTACCAAAGGAAATGTAGGACATGCTTAATGTAAAAAATTAGCATCATTAATTTCGATACGAAGACGAAGACGAAAAAGCACCAGCACCATTTTTTGCTGCCAGATTGTCATTTCATGATCGTCGGTCCTGCTGGTCGCGTGAAAAACTAACTTGCTTCTGAACAACATGCTCAATTACGATCGCATGATCATTTATACGCTGAACCCTCATCAGGACAAATACATAACGTTGTTCTAGTTTAACGAGTCGTTGGAACAAAATATTCCAGGCAGCAACACTGGCGACGAAGGAAGCGTGTTAACAATCGTCGAACCTGAGGAAATCGTGCCAGTGGAGGAACTGGACTCGGATCTGCACAAAACTATCGTGTCTGACAACATCAAAATCAACGTAGATAGTATGTCTAAAATTTGTGAGTATTTCTCGGTGTCGCGAAACAAGCACTGCAACAGCATTTACCTGACGCAATCGTATTTTGACGTGCCAAAATATATCCGGTGTAATTGTGGATGTTTTGTGCTGTTTTTCGGACTGGACAACGGGACCTCGACTCCAATGCAGCGGCATTACCGCAAGAGCGTTTATAGACTGTTACTCCGCCAGGACGTCCAGATCTGGAACTTCTCGAAGTTCTAAGCTCGATTTCATGATATTTCATAGCGACACGAAAACGGTGCATGAGCGATAGCATAAAGGATTCGACGCATTTTGACGTACCCGACGCTGTCAGCGATGCTGCCCACAACTATGCTGCTCAGCGTCTCAGAGACGACGCCGTTGCCCACAGCTATGCTGCTTACAGCTTTTTATCTCCTCTGTCGGCATGACACCATGTCGTTTGAAATTATTACCAGTAAACGACAGCTCGAGGACGTCCTCAAAAATTTAGTCGATCAGCGGGCGGCGTTGCGTTAGCACGACATTGAATGTAAAGTGAGCAAACAGGCGTCTCAGCGCGATGTTGCCCAGAAGCTGTTCAAAGCTAACACTGAAGCGATTGCGAAACAACAGGGAGCAGCAGCTTCTGAGGCTAAACAAACCGAGATCATAGAAAAACGTACATTCCTCGAAGAACAGAGAGAGGATCGAGACCGGATATTGATGGTGGTACTTGGCAAAGATGGGTAAGCCAAGTCAGGCCAAGGAGCTACAAGAGTATCTGAGTACGACCGGAGATTAAAACATACATTACCTGAGCGTAAAAATGAAAAACTGCAGATGATAAAGAGTTGCTTGTGAAGAAAATCGACAGTCTGTGACGTTTTTACAATACGATCAAAGATAATCCTGGTCGTGTAAATATAAAAACGATGTGAAGCAAGATGCGTGATCATATGAACCTCACTCTGAGTTCCCTAAAATTTAGCACTATGGGTGGAAAAGGCATAGGCAAGATCAAAAGAACAGTTTTTAAACCCGCTGTGGAGCAGGAAATTTCACATCCATCTTCCTTCACATCAGCACCACCACAACATCAGTACGTTCTATCAATGAGTTGACGTCTACGAAGAGTACTTTCGAACGTGCGCCGCCTGTTTTTTTTTTCTTTTACCGATCACAACAACAGGTGAAAAAGACGAAGAAAACTGTGGAGACTTAGAAGCTGTACAGAGGAGACCTGAGAGACTGCATAATAAGCAGAGGGATAAGATGGATAAAAGACTGAGGGAGGAGTCAAAAAATAGAGAGCGGAGGATATAAGAAGACGCAGGGAAGAGATGGAGGAGATGATAACAGTGGGAGGAGAGCAAAGAGAAGATGAGGAGACAGGTGGAGGAGGATAAGACTGAGGATCTCAGAAGAAGATCACGCTCAGACGAAAGGAAAGGATATGGGATTCGCTGCTACCAGAACCCGGTCGAGATCGTGGGTCGGTTGAAACTCTTGATCGCCTCTAAGTAAACAGGTAATGTCGGCGTGGAAATGGAAAACGAGATGGTAGAAATTTTTGAATCATTTGCTGTCACGTTACATGCTCAGTCGCGATCAGCGGGCGTCGTACGAGATAGCGCTGATTTCCGCCGTGATCTGGAACAGCATTTTTAACGTCACCGCGAACAACAGTTCTCGTACTGGACGACGGCGGCACAACGTCAGACGATCACAACGTCAACGTCAGACGATCATGATCACTCCAGGTGGTCACAATATTACCGCCATCACCACGGAAGTTTCCAGGCTGATCGTAGCCAATGGACACAATGCCTCGAACATCAAAATGGAACCCAATTATTCCAGAATCATGCTATCAAGTGGTTATCGCATGGGATTTGACATCTCCAACTCGATCTATCCTGGGTTTCAGCGCCGGCACGGTATTATCTGGCAAGGTTGTATACGAGGGAGATCTACCAGTGAACATCACAGATGTGAACAGTTTAACCATCAACTGCTCGATCGCCCAAGGGTCTCTCTCTTCGGTCGGTTAGGCCTCTAACGTCATTTGGTCTAGGGCGATTAACGTGCCTCCTGGATTGTTGATACAGTCTCGGCCAAATCTTTTAATTTATGACCCCGTCGAGAACAAGTACACGATATCGGAAATGACCATGTGGTTCACAGATCAGTCAGGAAACTCCGTAGATAACAACGGCGAGAGAATAACGTATTACATGCACGTGAGACGCAGAGCTTCATCAGCTTCGTAAGGGCATATAGCGACGGAGGCAAAATATTGGTTGAGTAAAGTCTGAAACATGAGACAATCATGCAGAGCGCAACGTAAAATCGTAGGTGAAATTTTATCCACGTTGTTTTCTTCAATTTGGTCAGCATTGCTTGGTCTTGCCTTGAAGGCTGCACCCATTGCTCTCACAGCAGCAGAAGCTGGAGCGACCGGAGCTGAATCTACTGGAGGAGCTGAAATAGAACAAAAAATCGCCAGTAAAGTTATGCTGACACCGTCGCGAGAGGCACCGTTGTCAGAGACCCTAACGCCATTGGCCCAACAGCCAAGCTGGACGCACCTGGTTCTCTCAGCACAAAGTCTGAGCAGATTTTACAGGATCTGAAGAGAAACTATCTAGCTCCACTCTTGGAAACATGATGGGAGGATATGGCTTAAGAAGATTATGGTAGTATCACTACAGTTAATGCGCTAGTGCTTTGCATTTTTATCACTGCGAGCAGTGCCAATCGACGGTGTGAATTTCTTTTACCACCGTGTGATAATAATTATCTCCTGTTTGATTGTATCACACTGCCATAGTATAAAAACAATGTACTCGATATTCACACCCGATTATCTCAGGCTGAACGACTACACTGCCGCCGACGATTCCACGATGGAGTAAGAATACGTCGAATACCAGGACAAAAACATCAACAACCTCTATGCTTGTACCCATCGAAAAATAGAAACTCGTGATGAGGATGTGTACTTACTTCCATGCAAATCTTTCCTGGAAGTCGGAGGAAAACTCCTGACGTTAACACCTGTTGGAGATTATGCCACAGGATCAGAACGGAAGGTCGTTGTTCAAGGCGGTACAACACCAGCTGAACAATCACACCATGGAGGAAATTAACGGCTATTTACCACAGACCAGCACGATCCTAAATTTCATCATGTTCAGCAATGACTACATGAAATTGTGCTCCACCAAGATGTGGTGGTTCATAGAAAGAAACACTGGCACTGCAGTGAATACAGAATTTGCTGCCACTGAGGACGATGCTCTCAACGGAGCCAATTCTAGAGCCAATTTTGCTATTACTCGAAATGGTGCGTACAATCTTGAATTTGCCACACGGCGCACTCTTACCAATTCTAGTCGTGAAATTTGCTTGATGCTTCCTCTGAGCATTATTTTTGGAGTGACATCTGCACGGTGTTCAGAGCGTCAAGTACATGGGCTACTGGAAACAATTTCTTCTACACAGTACATGTACAGGGCAGGTGGAGCTGGAGCTCCAACTGATGGAAAATTCATCATGACGTGGCTGGCGCTGTGTATGCCCAAAATCAATCCCTCCATGACCCATATGCTCGAGCTAGAGACCTCTCTATCGAGATTCACCAAAAATCTTCACTTTTTGAAAAATCGAATTTACATGAAGTGATTTGTCCGGACGCAGGTAACCACGTCGTGGAGAGTAGCCACCGATCCAGGCAGCGGTCTTCCCAGGCAGGTGTCCATCGCCGTTCAATTTTCTGCACGGCATGCTTACTAAAACGGCAACAAGCACATTTCGACAATTTGCGTTTATCTCACATTCACGTCCGCTTCAATTCTAGGCAATATCTAGACGAGAGCTCGGGTATAATTTTGCCGGCCCCATGAAAAATTACTCACGCGCGTACATGATGCTCATGGAGGCCATGCAAACATACCAGGACGTGAATCAGGCACCCAGGTGTCTCTGGAGGCTTTCACAACGTTGTACCCCATTTTCCATTTCGATGTGTCCAAGCATTCCGAACTCCTCAAAGATTCCCCATCTTATATCGAGATCCGGTAGATCATTGTCGATCCTGGTGAGAATTACGTGTGTTACGCTCTGGTGACGTCAGACCGATTCGTGACACTAGACGTGCACAACGGAAAAATGAACGTAATTGTCTGAAAGACTATCAATCGTGTAACAGCGTAGCTATTCAGAAAAGATGACCAGTGGTCTGAAAAAACGTATAAACCGTTTTTATACAACATTCCTAGGAAAAGCCAAAAACAAGATAGTCGAGCTAAAACCACCCGCGGAGGTTTCATTGCCAGCGCGATAGTTCCGTTCGTCAAAACTATTGCTCCAAAATTGCTGAGTAGTGTATTACTTCCCCTGGGTCTCGCTGCAGCTTCTGGTGCAGTCTCTGGAAAAGCGCACAAGGCGGACCAGACAGCGGTGCTGCCCAGAAACACGCTATTGTGACCTCCTCAAGCGGTTATCGTGACAGAAAGCGTAAAAAGCAAAATAATGGCATCTGTTGTAATATAAAAAGCCATGTCTTACGTACCAGTAGGATTAACGCTGTCGTTGCTGCAAAAGAAAACCCTGCATGTCGCGGCATGATAAAAAAATCGTATTGATCAAGTTGAGCTCGATTACATTATCAGGACCGGATCGTATAGTGCTGACTCATCGACAGGCTGCTTCGATAGCTAAACATGCCGTGGTCAGAAAAGAACTCATTCTGAGATTGTCTGCGTCTCAGGTGACTAAACAAGGAGACTTCATGGCACCACGGTTGGCCGTTATCGATGGAACATTATTTCCGACTTTCCTTAGATTGGGAAGATATCTACAGCTTCTTGGAACTACACGTGGCAAAGTTGTTTCCAGATCGCAAAAAAATGGTTAACGCAGTAGTCCTCGTTACCGTTGTGGACAGCTTTGGTGTTGAGCGTCTCAGAGACTCCAAAGACACCCCTGTCTAACCTTGACATCGAGAGAGAGAGAGTTAGGACCTAGCATCAAAAAATTTAGATTTTTTTTCCGCAGATCAGTTGCCAGATTAGATAAGGACCAACGAGATCTGCGTGATCAGCATCCAGAGCTATTACGACGGATTTGGAACTCACTGGGTCACCATGATGAACTACCCAAGACAGCACAACGTCGAGTATTTTGATTCTTTTGGTATACCGCCTCCCGACGAGGTGATCCGTTATCTGAAAACGGGTTCAGGACACCACGGTGTCCCAGGGCAACCAGATGACCGTGATGCCGTGTATAATTCTTTACAGATTCAGGATGTGAACGACAGCACTTTTGGCTGGTACTGCAAATACGCCTAGATGGTTCCTCTGAAACACAAAAAAAAAACTCGATCGTTGAGGCGTTGGATAAAGTGGTTTGCGCACGCAGACCCAAACGATTGTGGGTACATCATGGCAGCGAATTTACAACAAAACCTTCTCGAATTGGCTTCAATAAATAACGTGGACTTGTACAGCACGTAAAATCAGGTCAAAGCTGCTGTCGTAGAGCGGTTTCACAGGACTCAGAAAAACCATATGTAGAAGAGATTTACCAGCGATAACGCCAACCGGTATTTAGATTTTCTGCCAGAGATCGTGAACCATTACAATCACACGAAACACAGAAGTATCAAAATGACACACATGCAAGCACGTTTGAGAAAGGATGCACACCCAACTAGACCGAGGAAGTATTTGTGGAGGATACAGTAAAGAAAACAATTCCGGTTACGCACGTGCTTAAAGATTCCTCAGGAGAGCCCATCGATGGCTCTTCTTACAAGCAGGAATTACAGAAAACCAGCCAGGACATGTTCAGGATCGAAAAAGTCATTTCGACCAAAGTAAAAGAAAAATCTCTCGTCAAATGGTTTGGTTATCCTGACAAATTTAACAAATGACACCCGCGACCCTGTCGCCCACATTACTGGTGCCAGTGCCTGCTGCGCACTAAGTGCATCGGAAATAATTTTATCGTACATTGCTAATACATTTTTACCATAGACTGGCTTGCATTTAGCAGCCTGATCTGGTAACCCCATCATATGACAAATACGCTTAAACGCGTAATCGAACTTAATAAATTTCATACGACATGGAAATGAGCACAAGGTTAAGCCAGTGACAAAATTGATCTCGTTGTTGGGCGGTTAGGTTAAAAAGCTTTAGCTGATTTTGGATGTGGTATTGCTGCTTATACCTCTGAGTAGGTCTCTGATGACCATAACATCTTCTCCATTTTTCTTCGTCGTGCACTTTTTGGTCCTCTTCAAGAAAGATCATCTCAAATCCTTATTTACAATCGCCACAGTCGCATCAAAACGTTTCAAAATATCATCATAGTCATCCATCACCTCAGGCAACTCTGGCGACGCTGCTGTCCATGGCCATGGTGATAGCGCTTGCACCTGTGGAAACGATGTTTCTGGAAACGAAGGTGACTGATCCTTTGTTTATACTGATATTAACGTTTAATATGCACACATTGGTCCAGAAACAACATCCCTATGATCACCACCACGAGGTCCAGAACCCACATGGCCTGCCTGTGTTTTGGTCCAGAACCCCCATGGTTTTTTCATTAGAAAACTATGGGATTCCTACGTTTGGTCCAGAATCGCCATGTTACTATGGATTTCTTACGTTTGGTCCAGAACCACCATTTTTATAATGTTTTTCAATAGCTTTCCTGCCTTTAGTTTAGAACCCTAATTTTTATAAAATTTGAATGGCTTTCATGCGTTTGGTCTAGAACCCCCCATAATATTTACTACTTGCCTTGTCCTTTCCTGTCCTCTCCCTCTTAAAGGCCGCGCAGGTTTTCAGTTCAAAAGCAATCGGGTTTCTTCGGCCTGGTTAATAGCATAAGGTTCTAACAAACCTTTGGGTGTATTATAGGGTAAATATCTTCTCTATTTGACATCACAGTTGCTAAAATGTCCCACTTTTCTTTGTAATGAATTTTGATATTTTAAAGTATTTCATAATTTTCAAAAGCTATAGTGTTTTCATGATTACTTTTCAAACTTTCGTGAATATAATGCAGATGGAGAGTCTTATATATTAACACACCCGCTGTTGTTTTACTGAAAGTTTTGTTCCTGGATTGTGTACTCTTATCCCAGATTTGAATACCTCAGCTACTTTCATACTCCCGAGCATACTCTAGGTGAATGCCTTGTGCAAGTAAGGTATGAACTTACGTAAACAGAACACACAAATTGATATTCGTTTGAAATTGGTGCAATCTCTCCGTGTATCTCTTACATTTGCTGCAGAAATGTTTAGTTAGTACAAACATCAACTTTTGATCTGCCGTGTTTAGTTTAAACAAAAGTAAAAATTCCCGTACAGAGCTGAAAGGCCCTCAGATTCATTAGACTTGTCACTTGCAACCATAGAAATCTTTTACCGGGTGATTTTTCAATACTTTACAATGCATGACGATTTAAGTAATTTTCATACCACAAAAACGATTTAAATCTAACTACAGTGCTAGAGTTAATGAAGTTCAACTTTCCTCTCGAAGGTTTTTGCCATTAACTTCTGTGTACACAATCAAGTGTATATTTACGCAAATTTAGATCACCGAATCATTAATCCTTTCCGGGCAATGTCAATCACAGTCGAGCCGTAGTTTCAAGATGGAGATGGTCGATTCGTTACGCTACATACTAAAATTTCCGAGGGCTCGTAGTTCATAACAAGAAAATGAACTCACATATTAACAAATATTTGTCTTTTAGATTGTATTTAATCAATTAGTACACGCAAATGTCTCAATACAATCTAAAGAAAATTGACTCTCACTTGCATTTAAAGTATAAAAATCACTGCATTTAAATTCATTATATTGAAAATGAAATATCAATCTAAGTACTTCTCGAGATAAATAACAAAACGTTATTTGATTTGCCTATTAATCGATAAAGTTTATTCCCTCAACAAAATGTTCTACTGTGATGGATTGCATCTCTTTATTTTGCCATCGCTCGTTTCTTTTTCTAATTTAACTGAAACACTTATTAAAATGAAACTTGTTATTTATTATGCTTCTAAAGGAAATTCTGAACCCTTGTAACGTTTGTTATTTAGGATCCAATACCTTTGTATATTCAATTAAAAAATACTTTGCAAAATCTGAAGTGATGCTAACAATAATTCCCATTTTTTGCTTCGAAACACGGTAGCTTTTTTATTTGTGATATCACCACACTTCTCTGGTTTTGACTATTTCTAAACCTGTGAAGGAACCCAGTTTGAAATAACAAACTACTAAAATGAATTTGTAATTAGAAAAAGATCTGACTGACAGCTGTCATTTTAATTATTAAAACAACCACGTGCGCTTTTGGTAATTTTGAAAAAAATTATTCCACCCTAATCAACCTGTCCACGCTCCAGTGACCGATGAACAAAAAGATAGATTTGCAATAAAAGGAATGATCAGCCAATAACTCCTTTTATTATATACTTCATAAAGAGTCCCTTTAGTTTAACACTGTTGTTACTAATCAATAACCAGCAGTATTTACTATAATTAGGTCAAAATATACACAGCTTCCAAATATGGTACTTTGTAAAGGGATTTTCTAGCCAGCCCGCGCACCACCACCCCCCACCCCCACCTCCGCGAGAGGTCGAAAATTAAACGGTCAGTTCCTAAACCTATCATACTAATAGCATGCCTGAGGTAGCTGCATGGTTACAGCCGTTGTTTGGTGTTTGTATTTTTAGCCCTTGTTGCAAATGCAGTCTTTGGTTCAATCAAGCGCTCTCGGACAGTCGCTTGCGATAGCTCTTTCCATATTTCCTAGCCAGTTCGGAAATGGTTCAGCGGAACTTTAATTAGAATACATCACTTTTGATATTCTTTTTTTTTTAACAAAAAAATACACTATCGTTATATACACGTATCGTTATATAGTTTTTCTAAGACATCGTTTCATTTTCGATTCCATATGTAAGATTCAAAGCGAAACTAACCACGCTGTTATTTTGGCACATGGAATATTTACACTAACACGCCGTCATTTTCTGACTGGTGTCAATCCTAAGGTGGCAGAGGACAGTTTCGTAAATTGGTCCCTGTCAAATTTCTTAACTTAAGGCTATGGTGTGAAGTTTTCAGCTATTATTGTTTAATAATTGAAGATATAGATGTATGTGTGAATTAGGTATTTTTTGGCTTGTGTTGTTCTGGAAACTGATTTTAGGTGTCTCGGCCAGGAAGAAAAGCTAGCCACCCATACCAGTAGACATGTGGGTTCAGGGCAAATAGAATATCTCAAAATCAGCATGGATGACAACGATTTTGAATTGCGTCGAGCTGTTTAGTACACAATGTTTTTCATAATTATCACACAGGAAAAGGGTATGAGTTTGCACTGTGAGCATCACATGTGATGTCAAAAATGACATTCGTACGTGAAAAAATGCAGGTATAAATTTGGGGTTAGGATGCATAAACTTCTTTTGCTATGTACTGCCATTGACTTCTCTGGTCAAGTGAATACTATTATAATGCTTTGTTTAAGCTATCCAAAAAATGTGGACCTTTGTGACCTCACCTGTGTATTTTATTCTGTGTGGCTTTTTTATACAAGGAAGGTGAATGTGGCATTAAATTTGTGCATAAAACTGTCCCTTGAAGCCTTAGTGAAATTTCGCGAAAACAATGCTGATTTTTCAGAGCTGATTCCCTCCTTCATGTAACACTTGTGAAACTCGTGGCTTGTATGAACTTATACAAGTCAACTGGAGGTAGCATTCATTTCTTTGTCAATATCACTCAGGTTTGCAAATATAAGTAGGCAAAATATAAATGTTAAGTCTTGTACAAACAACGCATAACTATATTTCCAAAACAGACCCTGACATTTACAATATGTCTCATGTCTCACCATCAAATGACGGTAGAACAATAAACGTCTTTCAGATTTACAACTTTAATATAATCCACTTTTACAAAAATGGGAGATCCGGGGTGGCCGAGTAGTCACTTGCCTTTACAGATAACTCATATATGTCATCTCTGTCCACGTGAGTTAGAGTTTCGGCCCGACCATCTTGGTTATGTGAAAATGCCAGTAGCTTTCCGTCGATCGGTGGTTCTTCCTGGGTTCTTTCTCTACCACAGATACTGGCCGCCATGTATCATTTGCTGAAAAATGGAGTTCAACGCCACTAAACTAAATAAAGATAGATCAGTTTATTGTGTACTTCAGTGTAAAATGTAGAGACTTATTGGTGAAATAATTTTCATATTTTTTCATACCTTTATTTTCACATGTGAAAAGTATATCCTTATAGGTTATCTTGTGAAAATATAAGATTCCCATGATGCCATGCGACGATTGATTGTTTGTGCCTACAAAAGTTGTACCTGCAGAAACGAAAACGAGTACTTTGTGACCTAGAACAAATAAATAGAAACTGCCTTACATTTCAGACATGGAAATTAATTGTTGATAAAAAAAAATAAAAATTGACCAGACGTTGCTCGCGGATTTGTGGCTGATCAACAAGTTAATTGGCTAGTGCTATCCCTTAACAATACATGTAGTAATAAATCTGCGTCGTCTCTGTGATAATCTACAGTGGGATTCATTCACATGGCAGTAAACTACGTCATTTACTAGAAAAGAAAAACGCAAAAACATGTTACTTTTTTTAAACATACGAAAGTTGATGTGTTGATGACGTAATAATTTGGCTGAGTCCAGCGGAAGCTTGCATCAACAGAAAATGGTTGCCTGCTGTCATACCCAAAATAATTATTTGACACTTGATTAAAGTTTGTATGTCCAAGAGAGCGTGTAATACATACCCGTAGATTTGGAATGCTTTGTAATAAACTCACGTCAAGCATCAATTGTCATAATTTAATTTGTCGCTTGGTGGCTTTTGAGGTTTAATAATAAATATCCAGTAATTTTTAGTAATTTTATTTACATGTTTAGAATAGTTCAAGCAAATGGATATGTGCGCTTTTGTGTCACAGGCTGTGTTCAAATACCACTATTGCATGTGCCGTTTAATATTATTTTAAAGATAAAGCTGCTTTTCAAAGCTGTTTCCATAGAAGGATCGATGGATTGATGGATGGTACATATCCGTGTGATTTTGAAGTAGAGACGGAATCATCACTTAAAAGGTGTCGTTAGCTCAAAAAGAGACCAAAATTAAAAAGAAAGCTAAAGACCGGGGAAATTATGTAAAACAAATTTGATGTAAATCTAATAAATAGGACATTTAATCCTATTTAAGTCCACTCGCACTTTGTAATAGTTGCTCAGTCCTGAAATTTCCTCATTCTAACCTCTGCAGGTTTTTCTACATGTGTATTAGAGCAAAAAAATGCGCACTGCAGTTACATAGGGACGATCACAATTGTACTCAAACACACAGATGAAAGCGAGAAAGACAAATGAAACATGCATACAAAAAGATTATATTTTCAACTATTAGCATAAAGAAACTTTTTTCTCTTGATTTTGAGACAACTATCTTTAGATGCCATGATTGTGGATAGAATGATATTTGTACATATTAGGCATACACTACCTCAGATGATTTCAGTATTCAGTACTCAGTAGTCAATACAACAATAGGCAGACGCCATCTTTAAAAGTCAGTTTCTTAAAACTTCATCTGCCTTTTCTAAACATACGATAAATAAGGCGTGAAAACGCAACTGGTGGTTCCATGCAAACTGACACATGCTATGGATTTTGAAAGGGAATGCGTGGGTAAATTTAGGGGATCGGTCGACTCGACTCCCTTTCCAAGTAAAACAAATATTATACTTTTTGATATTAAAACAGAGACGTGTGTCCAAGTTAAGCAAAAACGAACTACCCCTTTTTAAACTCTCAAAACATGAAAGTGTTAGTGAAGAGGGTTTAGAGGATAACCCTCTTATACTGTGTTGATCGCTTGGTCAATTCGATCGATATTGTTTAAAAAAATAGAAGAAAGAGTTAGAAGAACATAAGGAAATGTTTTAATTGTTCAAGATTAGTAACTTCAGCATTATGAAACTTGGAACAGTATTGTCTACTGTGCTTTTCATTATCTAATTTTTATGTTAAGCAGTTACCCCAATAACTTGAACTATTGTAGCATATGTAGTTAAAGACGCAAATGCATTAATCACAAACAGCCAGTAAGCAGATGTTTGTTGCACATTTTTGATGTAGTCCTTCGTCTGTTTTGTTGACCTTTTAAATTAATATTTTCGACTGTTATTAATCAAACCCTTGCCGATAGAGCCAAATCTCACTTACAATAAAATCCACAGAAGCATCTAATTTCGTTTTAAGTCATATAATCATTTTTAGTTGATTTTGTAAAGTATCTAGATTGTAGATCTAAATAAGTCATTGATGTTTTTGTATTGATTACAACATATGACAAGGATTTGGAAATTTAGCACAAAAAAGCAAATATGCCTTCTTGACTGTCTTGAGTCACTTCAACATTCAACGAATTTCAAATAAATATTTATTTGTTACCACTTTAATAGTTCAATTTGCAATAACTTATACAGAAAAGCCAGGTGTTTTTCTGCTTTTTTGTTTGTTTTGCTTGTTTTGTTTTCTATAAATTATTGGTTCAAATGTATGTGTTAACCCCCCTGTAAGGAAATATAGTCAGAATTTCCACATCTTTACGGCCGTAATTTTAACTTCCTTGCTGGCTAAATGGTTACCTAAGGTTTATGACAGTCGGCTAAAGGCTTGTGAGGCCAACAGCAGATGGCCGGCTATGGCACATTTAGTACTTAGACGGTTGAGTCGGCTAGTCGTTTCAAAGGGATTTAAGCTCTTTGTGTCTCCTGTGAGTCTAATGCTGTCTTGCAGAAAGGAAAGCAAAATTATGTCCAGCATGTTTCCTCACCTATATCGGTTAGAGAATTAATTCCGTCATATGATAGCTTAATCTGAAAATATAATGAAAATGACCCACCTGTGTCGAGTTTACAAGTCAATTGTTTATTTTCTAAGCATATCTCCTTTCTGCTAGTACTATATATCATTATTTATAACTTTGTATCGTTTCTCTTGATGCATATCCAATTATGATGTGGTGGAATGGTTCAGTTACTGCAAATCAAATTAAATTGTTTCAAGTCAGTGCTACTGAGGTTAGAGTTTAATGTCTGTTAATCAGGTACAGGTATTTTACATTCAAAGAACAGTTTATTTTCTTATTTGAAAGTAATCATGAATTGTGTATTCTAGTTTTGGTAAGCTTGGGATATATTTGTTAAATGTATAAACGAAATTTCACAACAAGTTGTTGCTATTAACACTGCCCAGATTAATTGATCTGAACAAAAATTCGTGTTTCATTTTACTTTTTATATGTTCATAAAAGCATCGTAGTAAAATTTTAAAGTAGAGTTTTAAAACGTTTGTCAAGGTTTTACGTGAAAATTTGAGTTAATTATAGTTGATATTTGTCTTGCTGTAGTTAATTTAATATAATTTAATTATCAAATTCAATCTCAGGACAATGGTAGGGTTAGATGTATATTAGCTTTTGAATCTAAAGTCCTTTTACTTTAATCAGGAAAATAGCTTGGAATTGAATATTCCTGTGAAAGTACATTTAGCCTTCATTTACTGTTTTTCCACATGCAGTTGTAATTCTTTGTTGATCTGTCTCCCTAATATTTTTATGTGCTATACCATTTTAATCGCATGCATTTTATACATTCTTTACATCTGTAGTATTTTAATATATTTTATCCATTTATTCTAACAGTTTTATTCTGTTGCATTTGTAACTTTTACATCTGAGTGTTCCACATAATTGTTTTGTTTCATTTCAATTCCTACCAGATGTCAAATTAGAGTTCTGCTGCACCTTCAATTTTTTTTTAAAATATCTTTTCACCTTGAAAATTTGACTGGATTTTATATTATTCATACTTTATACTATTAATATTGCATGTAAAATATCTTTCCAGATCATCTTTTTGGGTAATTGTGAGATAATTATATGTAAAAGAATGTTTTTGATGCACTAAAATTGCACATGGTAAAATATTTATTCATAATGAAATGGAGAGAAGTTTGAATGTTATAATGATGGCATCAGCATTTATTTCAGTTATGTTACCTTTTATTTGGTTAAAATCGCATTATTAGTTTCTAGTCTTCAATGTTGTCTCTATTTTTCAGAATTTTGTAAAACTCATTTGGAATCAATTTCATATTTATAATGTTAAATCTTTTTATTTGTTACTTAATGTCATCCATTTTGCTGCTATGACATTGTGGAGACCGTAATCACCTTATGACGTTTTGATGTGCACCAATTTGCTATTTTTTTTGTACCTGTCGGGATTTATGGCTGTACTATCTTTTTCCCTCTATTTTGCAGTTTTGTAATCAAGACATTCTAGACACAAGTTATCTATCAAAAATTTTGTGTGTGTGTGTGTGTGTGTGTGTGTTTGTGTGTTGGTATTTTTAACGTAGTTTTAAAAATTTATCAAAAACAAAACGTGTTCATATTCCTTAACACTTTCAGCTCTGCTTCTATCCATTTCTGTAAATAGCTGCTTTACAACCGTTAATTGATTCGTCAAATTATTTCCATTTAACCAGTATATACCTTTTGTCCTTCATTGTTTTAATCTTCAAAATATTTTCAACTTCAACTTTGTATATGTCATCTTGTTTGTCATATAGAGATAATTCTTCTTGGTAAAATACACCCTCTATACTAGATATAGACTTGAAGTCTTTAAACTGTAAATGACTGAATTACTTAAAATTACTTGTATGATTTTAACTGTTACCTCCAATTATGAGCGTGGCCTTTCTCGAAAACTACTTATGCTTCACCGATCATAAGTTTAGGTGTCCTAAATATATCTGATCTATAGTTTTGATTTCATTTCTTTCTTGCTTGCTGCAGTTGGAAACATGTATACTGATCCTTGGTGACTTATTATTGTTAACATAAATTAAAACTTGGCAATGTACCGCGCTTTTTCTAGTTTCATTTTGATTGATATAATTCCACCCTCTAGTCGCTGAGTTCTGTTAAAGTAAACTTTTCCGCCATAGATCTTTTTTGTCTGAGTAAGCAGAAGAGTTTTCATATTTTATTTTCTTAATGTGTTTATTGTAAAACTCTATTCCTTCATCGAGCTTTTTTTTAAAAGTTTTCGCTAGATATATCTAAAAGCATTATGTCATCTCGTTATTCTTGATTTTTTATTGTTTGCCATTTTCATTTACTTCCATGCCAACTATGCCTGTTCTGTCACTGGTGGTGTATGTATCTTACATAAGCTCTTTTGCAGGGAATTTATCTTCTCCTTTGCTTGTGCGATATGCAGGTAGATTATTCATTTAATCATCCATTCAGTTCAATGTGTTTTACTTTCTTTTGGATTCCCCTTATACCTTTCCACAACTATTTGATAGTTGCAACAAACTGGACTTTGGGGATCGAAGTGAACAAGATGTATTAAATAATATTCCTTTTACAGTTAATTAAAACATATTTAAAGCCAAATCTCCTAAGGATATTGTGCATCTGATAAATTGTATAATGGATGTTATAAAAACATATACACTTATTTTCTTTCTCAAAAACTTCCAGATACACGATTGTGTCTTTCTCGAGTCTTCTTGATTTAACACGATGTTGCTTTCACTTTCTCTGCGTTCCTCTTGTTTATGATTTAACACAATGTTGCTTTCTCTTTCTCTGCATTCCTCTTGTTTATGATTTAACACGATGTTGCTTTCTCTTTCTCTGCATTCCTCTTGTTTATGATTTACAGATTTTCTTAATTCTTGTCCACCAGTAAATATGTTTACGTTTTTGTTGGTTTTAGTTCCGACTTTTAAAGTGCAACGGGATTTGTTTTCCTCTCAACCACTATCTCTGCCTTTTGATCTGACTATAGTAATCCTTCTGTTTTATACTTTAATTCTCCCACCTGAAGCCTTTTCTGTGTTCTCACCGGTATATTGGGCTGTTTGCCCTAAAAGCTGCCCATATATTACCTTTTCCTTCTCTTCCATTCTGATGTCATCATCATCGTTACGAAGACGAGGACACAAATACCCCTCTTACCCGTGCATAGAACTTTACGTTCCCCAGGAAAACTATGTATCTGCTATAAACTTATAATATGACTTGAAAATATAGTCTTCAAAAAACGGTGTTTGAAATATGAACTTGATACTTGATAAGGCATAATTGATAGCAAAATGGTTATATATTGGCTTATAATATAATTGCACCAGAAAACAGTCTTGTTAAATAATAATAATTAAATTATAAATCGAGTTATATTGGGGATTCAGCAAATAAATTAGCAATTGTGATGGGAGACAACCTACTCTTTAATTTGGTATGATAAGGATTTGGGAATCGTTGGCATACTCTGCATGCATAACGAGGATATTCATAGCCAAAGTTGCTGTTCTGGATCTCTGAGTAAAATCTTCAGTCGTTTATCTGGTAATTGACTGTGAAATATTGTGGGTTTTTTAAAAAAAAAGAAACAACAAAAAAAACAACAAAAAAAAAAAAACTTTTTTTATCATTAAAGTTAGTCACTTTGACTAAACGAAGTCCAGAGCTTGTGGTACCATATAATGGTAACTACTCTAATAAGACAATGTTTCAATTAGTAAGAGTTATTTCTCTTAACATATTGATGTGGAGATTTCAGTGCAAAGAATACATCTTTGTGCATAATTTTTTTTATGTCATATCAGTCTACATAGTAATAAAATTCATTAATAAACATAGTGTTTTAGTTAGGTTAAAACTGTTCATATATTTTAATTTTCATGATAAATCAAAGCATAAAAATAAGAATCATTAGACCTGGCAAATCTTATCATAGAAGAAGTTGACGAACGCCTCGAATTCACACATGCACTGCCCATGTCCGAAGGTTATTTTTGAACCAAAGTGACGCTGGCATTGTATGCAGGCCCTTTTTGTATGTGACAATTATGAAACACATTGTGTACTAAACAACTAGTTGACATCGGACCGTTTATTATATATTCTACTTGCCTTGAACCTACGTGTCTACTGCTCGAGTTGGCTAGCTCAACTTTTTACCCGACTATTGATATTTCAGTGTCCTGATACTGTTAATATATTACTAGAGGTGTATATATCTTGTATCAATTTTAGGAACAACAAAATCATCATTAAACTATAATAGCTGACAAAATCTTAAAATCTCATTATAAGCATAATTTACGAAATTATACATGGGCCAATTTAACGAAGTTGTATTTTCTCTCCTTATTGACGTTGAACTAACATTAACGTACTGCGCAACATACTGCGCAATGGTGTTTGTTTAAGGTAATGTTCTTATTAATTTTAAAAAGGTATCAATTTCATTTTCCGATGATTCATCGGTTGTTATTAACATCATTATTATTTTTACCATTATTATTTTTATTTGGTGGATTTATTATTTATTATTTATTACTATAGTAGTGGATTTTTTCTCTCACTTTTAAGGCTTTGTGAAAGAATATTAATTTGATTTTCTATTTGCGTTGATTTAAGTGTTTACAAAATAGTTTGATCTTATCCTAATGGTGAGGAAACACTTCCTGGTTTGATTCCAAATGCAGAACATGCGATCTGAAAGTACTATTATTAATTAAGATATTAAAAAGCCTACATATCGGGAAAGTCACCATTTTAAGGATTTACAACACCAGAAGCTTGCTTAAAGGGTGATTTAGAAAGGCAGGACTATTTCAAAACCAAGAGCGGTTTTCCTGGGAGGGGAGAAGGAACTGGAACGAGCCCTTCACACCCCCGCTTCCCAAAAATATGAGCGCGAAATTACCGGGACGTTTCTTAAAATACGTTTTCCTTTCGGTTATAAGGTTAAAACTGTGCCCTGGAAATGCCTAAAATGTATTAGCTTCCGGGGACATTACCCCCATGGCCGTAATAAGGAGTTCCGTCTAACAAACATTTACCTACGTGTTTACGCCACCCACCCACACCCTCTAACAATACTAAACGATATTTCTGATATATAGTACGGTGTTGTTCCGTTCTATTTGTAACACAGAGCAGATAAATAAAAATCGGATGATTTAGGGTGACATATCTATGTCTCTTCTAATTATTTTAAGAGAAGAAAAATGACCTGATGGGATAGGAGACTTAAATAGTAGATTCATATTCTTCCAGTCAAAACTACAGCTGATCCTAATTTTATTTCCATTAAACTGTCTATGAGTTGTCTTACCTCTATTATTTTTACGAGAAAAAGCAATGGTTTGGTAATGCTATATATATATATGCCGCCGCCCTTTACTATATATATATATATATATATATATATATATATATATATATATATATATATATCATAACTGTACAAAGTCGCACTAACTTCAGCAAAGGTAAGATTATTCAGGACACATGATCCGATCGTATGTAGTGCACTAGATACACTCAGTGTAATACACTAGCATCGGTCTCGATAATTTCTCAGTTCACGTTCTCCACGGTCGCGTAGGCACACATTGACAAATTTAGATAGTAGATACAGACGGGAGCTAGACACCTGATATTTATGATCACGGTCACTCCAAACGTAGGGCTATTGCCAATCAGTAAAGCTTCGTCTAGCCACATATAACTGTTTCAAATTTACAAAATAAAACAGCACACACGTTATT
This sequence comes from Megalonaias nervosa, assembly GCA_016617855.1. Classification (NCBI taxonomy): domain Eukaryota; kingdom Metazoa; phylum Mollusca; class Bivalvia; order Unionida; family Unionidae; genus Megalonaias; species Megalonaias nervosa. The sequence continues at coordinate 3,729 of JAECUM010004134.1, read as the reverse complement.
GCTCGGGTTCACTATCCCGAACTGCTGAAAAATATTAAACTTCGTTGTTCCTGTAAGCTAGAGAACAAAAGAGTTTTCTGTTTGTAGTGCTTGCTTCATATTTTCTTATATATCAAATCATCTAATCTGATCTTTTCTGCACCACCACCATTTCGAATACATTTGTGTGGACTTCAGATCACACAGACACTCGTACATTTGCACGCACACACATCAAAATACAATGATATTAGACCCATAAAAACACAAATTATTATTATTATTATTATCGTGCACAGTGCTTGCTCAGCCATTTAACAGCGTCATCGTCAGCAACGTGCAGAGCCTGCAGTTCACCGGGGAACTTTGTCAGTGGACAGTTGTTCACAATGTGTAACATAGTCTGAAGAGCTCCACAGCAACAGGAAGAGTTAGTAGCCTGGCCCCATCGGACAAGGTTGACTGCACAACGACCCTGTCCTGTCCGAAAGCGGTTCAGTGTGGTCCACAGATGACGTGGAAGGTTGAAGCCAGGAGGGCAGACAGATGGCTCAGCTACGAGGGAGTGGTTTACAACATCTGTTGAAGACCATTCAACGCTCCATGCTGAAATAGCTGTCATATTCTCCGGCATCGGACCTAACCAGATTGGGCGTCTCGAAGTCAAGCGGACTACTGGATGTGAGGTGATGTCCATGTACAGTGGAAGTTTCTCACTGTCACAGACCTTAGCCAACACTTTTGTGGTTGCTTCCTGGCGACTCAGATGTGGAGAAGGAATATTGCTGAGTACTGGCAGCCATGGTAAAGGAGTAGGACGTAGTGTTCCAGAGATTATGCGCAGTGTTGTATTGAGCTGGACATCAATTAGCTTAGTATGGGATGATCGAGCCCAGACAGGGGCGCAATACTCGCCTGTCGGATATCAGAGGGCCAGTGCTGATGTCTTGAGTGTATGAGCACTAGCGCCCCAGGTTGAGCCAGGCAGTTTGCGGAGTAGGTTGTTTCGAGTGCTAAGTTTTGCTGCAGTTTTCTTTAGGTGGTTGTAGAATGTCAATGATCTGTCGAGAGTCACACCAAGGTATGTTGGTGTCGGGTCATGTTTTATTTGCTGCCCACTGAGGAGTATGCAAAGCTCACGGTTCGCATTTGCATTGTTAAGGTGGAAGACACTGGACACTGTCTTTGTTGCGCTTAGCTGTAGACGCCATTTCTTGAAGAAGTCCGTCATATCCTCCAGGTCCTTATTCAGTACCCCCTCAAGCTCAGCAAATGAGCGACTTTGGGTCCCGAGCAATGTCATCTGCATACATGAACTTGCGCGACTGTGTTACAGGTAGGTCATTGATATCGACATTGAACAAACTTAGCGAAAGAACAGACCCTTGTGGGAGTCCATTAGTCTGACGCCTCCACGAGCTGCAGTTCTCTCTGATGTGCACTCTGAAGCGCCTGTTGCGAAGGAACAGTTCAAGAGTATCAACTATCCAGCGCGGCAATACTCTGGAAATTTTCAACAGCAGCCCTGCATGCCAGACCGTTTCATATGCCACTGTTAGATCTAGTAAAACAACTCCAGTTTTAAGGTTCCTCTGAAACCCGTTTTCAGCGAATGTAGTCAGGGCAAGGACCTGATTGCAAGTGCTACGACCATGCCTGAAGCCTGCCTGCTCAACAGTTATAATATTCTCAAAGTCAGGACCAATTCTTTGGAGAATCAGGCGTACCAGTACCTTAAAACAGGCTGGAAACAAGGATATCTGGACCTTTGCCAGGCTTTGGTATCGCAATAATCTTTGCCTGATGCCATAAAGTATGCATGCATTTTTCCCTAACAACCAGGGTGTAAAAAGCAGCATGCCATTATTTTGCCTTCGGGCCATGATGCTTCAGGAACTCAGGCAGGATGTTGTCACATCCTGCTGCTTTGCCTGATTTGATGCTGCATAGCACCGTTTCAAGTTCTATTGTTGTAAATGTCTCTGGATTATTTTGATCTAGTTCATCTGACTTCCGACGGCAGTATTGTCGACACATTTCGTACTTGACGTTGGTGCTGTTTTTCCAGGGGTGCTTTTGCCACTTGTAATAGGAGGCTAGCTACATCATTTGGCTTGACAACAGGGTAAACTTGAACTGGTGGTTGCTGAGCGGTGCCAAGTCTTCGAATCAAGCTCCAGCATTTCCGCTGGAGCGCGTAAAGTTGAGTGATCCTGTAGTTTCCTCCCAGCGAGTGCGCCTGGCAGTGTCCAGGGAATCGATCAGATGATCTGCTATGTCTGGGTCTCCGGATGTTTCATATTCCTTGAGAAGAACCTGACATTCTTCATCCAAACAGGGTGTATAAACTGGACGACGACCATAAGGGACAGACTTAGTGGCTGCCTTGAATATGGCTCTTTGGAAGCGGTGGTAGGATTCATTGATTGGGATGAAGCGAGATAGTATGGTGACTATGCTACGCTCCAGTATGTCAGCGTACTTCGTCCAATCTGCTTTGCGGAAGTTCCAGAGCCGCTGTGAAGAGCTGTGTATGGCCGGCAGCTGAAGTCCAATATGGATAAGTATTGGTCTGTGCTGACTGTGTGGGAAGTCATCTAGAACAGTTTGGCTGATTAGCTGAGGATGGTCACCAATGGAGCTGACCCAGCAGAGGTCTGGTGAGTAGTTCTTTTGCCATCTTGCAGAGTGAAAGGTCCCACGTTGTTTAGAGTCGTGGGTCAGAAGGAGGTCATTGTTCATTGCCCACTCTGCCAAGTGTTCCCCATCTTCATTTGAATGTGAGTAGCCCCAGTCAGGGTGATGACTGTTGAAGTCGCCTGTATAGACGGCTGGGTGTTCGGGATTTGGAAGCATATTGTTGTCCCAATGGGCACTGGGCGGTTTGTAGACATTACCAATCTTGTATCCTCCAACCTGGACCACATCGCAGAATCTGGTAGAGGAAACTGGAGAGGCATCAGCAATGTCGCAGCGTGCATACGTTGCAAGCCGAATTTGGAAAACAAAAATAGATTATACACATAAAAGACACAATACAGACACACATAAAAATTCACACCCACACACATCAAAATACAACGACCCATAATTGACCCATTCAAGACACCACACAGACATTTACACCCACACATATCAAAAGAACGAGATTATACACATCAGACACGCCACAAAGACAAGCATACACTTAAATCCACACATATCACAATACAACGAGATTAGACCCATAAAAGACATCACACAGACACGCATATATTTACCTACACATATCAAAATACAACGAGATTAGAGGCATAAAAGACATCACACAGACACTCGTATATTTATTTGCACATATCAAAATACACCGAGATTAGCCCCCAAAAAGACACAGTTCAGTTACTTCAGACTGAAAACTTATAGGGAATTCCACATTATACGGACTTTATTGTTAAAGGCGTTACGATGGTCGATAGAGGGCAACAGATATACCAAGCAAAGAAATCAATTTTGTACATGCACACATTTTTATAAAATGTGTTCGTAACAGTCTACAGCTGTAAAGCAGCACAAATTTGTGCATGCACACATGTACACATGCACATATTTCTTTTGCGTTATAATTGATAGACACATCTAAACAAATTAGCATTTGTTTGACAATGATGAATTAAAAACAACATCAGTGTTTTCAAATAAGGAATTAAGGTCTCGTGTTATTTATATGTTGGTCCGGAGCAGCTACGCAGGAGAATATATATATATATATAT
>JAECUM010004133.1:0-112762 GCA_016617855.1 Megalonaias nervosa | reverse complement strand
GTAAATTTTGTCTTTAGCATCAAGGCACGGTCTTTGCATTTAATATGCTAAAGACATACACCGTGTCACTCTTTGTTAGTGTTCTAGGCTCGTGACAGAATGAGTGCGGGTTTTGAGACCTACCGGTGGATCTGCTAAGATCGGTTTCCATGGTGTGTTCTTGGGTAAGGCAGTGTATTCATATTAATTTTGCAATAAGTAACCTACCTGCATCGAGCTGCCGCAAAAATTCGGAAACAAACTAAACAAAGAGCACCACGAGCTCATTACGTGTACGAAAATGGCTGAGCCCACGTATGTCGCAAACTCTAATTACGTGCATCCTCAGAGCAAAAAGCATGGATATAAAAATCCCATACAGATAAATTGATTACTCGTCATGTCATATTTGTGTATATTAAATACGTAGTGTCTCTATAACCTGCGACATGTGGCTTCCTACGTAGATCCTAAGAGCTAGTTATTACCATGGTTAGTTTACGAATTTTTTGTTTTTCAATTGTTAAATACCAGTTGAATATATACTAATATATTTATTTAATTTATTGTACCCCAAAGGCGAGAATGAGACACACTGCAGATATGTTTGTTTTAGTTTTACGCTTTTGTTTGTTATTTGCTGGTTGGTTGTTCGGTTGGTCGGTTTGCTAATGATTCCTTAGTCGTCGTGTCATCTTCTTCATCGACACTGGTAGGTACAATACAGTACCTTTATATCCTGGAGATTAAATGATTGCCGCAGCACATAATGTAAAGTTGTAATCTTTCTGTCTTGTATGACAGCAATAGAGATTGACGTACTGTCTAGACACTTTAGTATCAATCTGCTTTGTTGTCGTCTGATATTAAGCTGTCAGAAACATGATGTACACGCATTATAACGTTTCCACGCTGATGTGTATGCTCATCATCACTCACTGCACAGGTTGCAACAAACTGACCTATCTTGCTTGAAAGCAGGATAACCTGTCCTTAAGACTGCATGTTTTAATTTGTGGCCAGAATATGGAAGCAAAAATGCCTATCCATTACACATTAATGATACTAGACATGAACCAGTTGTCATTGAAGCGACCTTATAAAGAACAAACATCGATTATATTGTGGGTTATATCGTTCTGACATCATACAAGACATCACGTTTCGGCTACATTGTCATAACCATGCGTTTGTCATGATATTTTGTTCATATTATTTGATTTTATACATGGTATGGTAATATCCAAGTAAGAGAGCCCGAATTCAAGAAACGCTGCATTGGATGACGTTGTGCAATAAAGGACGACACTAATAAGGAAAGAGGGAGCCTGGCGTATAATGTTAGAAATTGTCTTATTTATGAAATGATTATGAATTGGTTTAATTTAATTAAAATAGATTCTAAAACGAATCCAAATGTAAGATACTAAGTTTTTTTTAGGCCTATTCCTTTTCCAGAGAGGAAGATATCTTGATTACATTTGAATTCATTAGTATTGTCAATTCTGGCAAGATTTGTAAGTTACTTGGCTTTCTTCAAATGTAATGCCCCGTTCTCACTACAAATTTCAGCTGACTGGAAATTCTCAAATCCCTTGTTATTCTTTTAGTTGCTATGTTAAATATAGTTTGCAAAGGGGGTGGGGGTGGGGTGGGGGGGGTGTATGGTTATATAATCCTAAGTCTGCCTATCCTGGCAGGTGTTCAAAGTCCTTAGGGATGTAGGCATTTTATTATCTTAGTAATGCGAGTTTGCTTGAAAGATGTCGTGGAGTTGTCAATATTGGAAAATATAGCACAATACGAGTCTCGTGTCATCGAGTAATCATCCGAATTTTCTTATGCTGGCAATAAGACGTGATGAAGCAAACAAGATCGAATTACTGTAACAAAAATATTTTTTTATATATCTATCAATATTCAGGTAATTTATTAAAATTACTATACATAACTAAAAAATGGATTACGGTTTCAACTGTTTGATTTTAACTTCATTTTAAATCATAACCGAATTATCAATTGATCAACTGTTATGCGCATGAATACTGCAGTTTAGAGTTTCTGAACGAAGTGTGTGAAACAACAGTCACTCATTTTCACTACGATCTCAGTAACATGAATTCTTAGACACGTGTGGGTAGCAGGCCAATATTTGTGATTTACAGCTACTGTGCGATTTTTAAAGTTTGCATCACGGAAGATTTCACCCGCCAGTTTACTCTGAAGTCTCTCTCTGAATCTAGGCTAAAAGCGGCTTGAGAGACTGCTTGAGAGACTGCTTGAGAGACTGCGTTGGGGACTTCCTTGGGCATGACATCGTTATTTTGACAGTTATTTACAACGTGATTGGACAAATTGTTCGAATTTGATAGTACTTATTTGTTACAGAGAATGAAGTGAGGCTACGACATAGATGTTCGCCCATTTTAGTTGTAACCGGGAAGGACGGTGACATGGGATCAGAATACGAGGGTTTCCTTCTCCTACCTCTAGGAAACGACGCTAAATTCTGACACTTTCTTGAGTATAAAATTGGTAGGTTTATAATAAATGTGTGTAACGGCAATCTGCAATTTGTTTCCATTAGATACTGTGTTACACTTGTAACACGTCTTCAAGTAGCAGTTTAATTTGGATTACTTATAAAAGATACATTATTTTCTTCAAAATGTAAAGATTCTGACCAGAATGCGAGAGTTAGATTTGAAACTCGGCGGTATCAGTGGGATCCAGGGTTGGTGGGTAGACTGGACGCAGCCGCCGTCTCTTCCAATAAATGAGTGCGAAACAAGCAAAACGTTGACTACGGCAAGTGTCATTGAAGATAAACGGTCAAAGTTGTGCCCTGGAAACTTCGATTACGCAGGAGAATCCGCGACTTCGCCCACTGGGCCCCCACCAGCGGGTCCTTCCCACATCCACCTTGCCTACTTATTTAGGTTCAACCTCAACAGGATTTATAGATCTGCCCGTAATTAATCCACACCATGCTTAACAACCCCGTACTGGATTATGCAAGAAGACATTCGCCGCCGTTCGATTGAAAACTTAGTGTCTGAGAAACGCTATATTTTACGACGTTATACTATGAAAGACGAACCTAATAAGGAAAAGACGGAGCCTGTCATATATTATTGGCGTCGGATATTTACAATAATAGTCCCTCTTCCACATCAAAATTTATCCCATAAGTGTAAAAAAAAATATTTTTAATGCAAACCTTGTGATTCGATTTGACTGAAATTTAATGGATTTGAAAAACATTCTACGAAAAGATTAAAATAAGAAATAGTAATTGTTTCTTTTGCCGTATTCCGTTTGTCAGAAAGGAAGTGGTCTGGTATACGTTCTAATCAATGATTATTGCGTGTTCCATCCAAGGAAATATGTGTCTGTCCGTTCTCTATAACATAGCTAATTATATTGAAATCATTTTACTCACGACAGACAAAGATAAAATTCCAAGTACCAAAACAACTGAAATATAGTCAATCAGTTGAATCATGCCTTTCAATTTCTATTTTTTTTTTTTTAATGCTTTAATTTTTTATTTTCACACTACAGACATAATAATAGAGTATAATATTCGTACGGCTGGACATAGTAGATGGGACCGAAGAACAACGGAACGAGCTTGTTGTCTCACTGGAATTTATTTTATCACCAAAAGAGGGCAGGTTGAGAACAACCACACTGAATAGACGTCTAAAACAGTCCCTGGGATGTCCGATCTATGTGTGGATCACTTCCTATGTTGCCTCATTTGAATTGATTTTGTCACCCACAGATGTTATGCTTTAGAAACATGTATAATACATTTATACAGGTCATACTATCACCAAGTGAGTGTAAGTTTTCTAAATGTCAATGGATCGGCACCTTCGTTCGTTTAATGCAGACGGGCAGAAATGTGTTATGTTTTACGAACACAGTATATGACAGGTTCTCCACTCATTCTGGTCCAAACGTTTATCACATTATATACTTCAGTCGGTAATATTATGCCCAGTTGCTTGCTGAGTTTTATATGTAGGCACACTAACATTAGCCATTTTACACACCCTTGGTTTCCTCACAGAGAAGTTTGGTTTTGCAACCGTCAATGCATGCTTGATCTGCAGCCCTTTTATTCAGTTGACCGTGTTTTCGATCCCATTGGCTTTCAATAATGACAATCATTCATATATGGATTAGTTGTCTCTTTAAGAACTGGAGTTTGAAACAAGGGATATTCGAGGCTTTTCATTTTCAATGGGCGATGTTTACAGTGCTCTAAATAAATGAGAATTGGTCTTCCGTCGTTTGGTCCACCATTTGTAACAAATAGTCTAGGCTTAATTTCTCCGAAATAATCAATCCGTTAACCATTCCATGGTTAAGAATATCACTCATTTGATATTCAAGGTATTATTTACTCGAAATTATCCCAAGCAGAGTTATGTCCTCACTTTTCAAACATCCAGGCTTCATCTATGCCTCTAAACCCACAGATCTTGCTGAAGTAGTAACGAAGAGTGAACCGTATGCCTCGGAGGTTGCATGTTTCCAACTGTCCCGAAGTAAACATTATTATTCTCGTCTTCGTGTGCACGAAGTTCTTATGTGCGATTTTAGCTGCCTATGCCCTTTTCTTTGACCTCTTTTAACCGTAAATGCCTGCATCATTTTATAGAATTTTGTGTCTCTATCAGATGTTTCATAGCCACTTTTTTTGAGACAATATTGCATAGCCTACTGTGTCTTATCAAGAATTTTTGATTTGTACTTCGAACCGTCGGTTTGTCATATAGAGGTACACTTTTCCGTTGGTCAGGTTGTCTGTCAGTTTTACCATCTTATGTCCAGAGGCATCGTCACGCTTGGTTTTCACGTATTTTTGGATCAATTAAAAACTGACATACTGACGGACTAACCAACATAGAGATACAGAAAAAGAGAGGGGCCGTGGCCTTCAAACATTTTAAGATAAAATATAAGTAGTTTTTCAAACCTTATATGAGGTTAACCAAAAGAGCATTAAATAGATTACAGTATGTGAGTGCCGTCTAGCCATGGAATTTGCAATACGGTCTGATCGTCTTGGCAGGCTTTTGCAGATTTGTCTCACCGACATCGTATAAAACTACAAAAATCACATGGGAAGTATACATATGCATTATTATGACTCTCGTTAATCTACATTAATTGGTGTAAGCTCAAGGTTTTTACCGACGTCAGCTTCCTATTACTCTCTCACTCAAGAGGTTTTTTGAGTGTCGCTTATGATGAGAGAGAGAGAGAGAGAGAGAGAGAGAGAGAGAGAGAGAGAGAGAATTTTTATGAAACTCTGTACCATGTTTAATTCTGGTAGATAAAAGTGTTCATTAATATTTTTTATCGTTATTTTCTTTTTCCAATAATTATTAATACATAGAAAATCATCACTTATCTAAAATATATATAGGCAATAGTCTACTGTTGAATCCATAATCACGCTATGGGTGAATGACAACTTTTAAAGCTAACAGTATGGTGTATCAAACTGCTTAATACAAACACTATAAAAGGCATATTAATTTTAACTCATGTGGTATAAATAATGTTTGAATCGACTATTTCCTTTTATTAGTGCTACTGTATATATTTATGTACAGAGTGTGTTCGTGTCTGTCTGTATTAATTATCACAGGTAATCATTGCCTTATGATTCTATATTTTGAAAGATATTTTTGTAAAGGCCAATATTTGAATATCTTCATGTATTAGACGGACTAACGGAACAAACTTTGGTTAATGCTTATTTCTATCTTTTTATATTGCTGTACATTTAATTGTAGAGGCCTATGAGAGTTCTTTTTAAATGCAATATCAAATATTTATTACCTTTTTTGATCAGCAGCCGCAAATGTTCAAATCCAATGCCACCGTTCAGTGCACAGTTTATATTAGTGTCATTACATGATCACGAAGCTAAATTTCCTATTCCATTTTGATCATGTGCATGGCTATATTTACACACCTATTTTCTCTAGAATAGCTCTTGATTTAATCGCAAAAACTTTATGGTTTAACGAGTGTTGAAATGATGCTTCTTTTATACATTGCAAGCGATAATTGTCAACGTTTCATCAGGATGGATATTGTTTTTCCAGATTGAAATGCGCCAATAAATTGCATTATTTATTTTTTGCACATTTCGTCTATAACATCAATACAATGGTATTTGCACTTACCCTGTCGAAGACAATTATAGCAGCTACAAAAATGGACACATGGTGTATTTTTTTTAGTTTCGTTCGAAGCTTTCCTACTCTTTTGTTCGGTTGTTTGTTTCTTTGCTGACTGGGTTTGTTATGTGTTTTTGGATAGTTGAATTTTTTTCGTTGCAGGTATTATTTTCATCAACACTGGCAGCTGCTCGTCATTGTCGTTATCGTCATTGTTGTTATCCCGGGTATTAAATCATTTTCGTGGTAGACAATCTCGTATTTAATATCACTTGGTCGAGCAAGATAGCCACAGAAAAGAAACTCTCCTACTTTGATGTACTGGCTAAACAGTTCAATAATTACAATAGGTGTTGTCATATGATATTATGCTGTCACAAGTATCATGTGTATGAACTGTCAGATTTCCATGAAGATGTACAGGATGTTTACTATTATTCATCAAGTTTGTCGGACGGATATTTAGAATAATGCTTCCCTGTTTATCGTAAGACATCTATCGCTAAATTTTTACCACTCTTATTAATCCAAATTGTTGATTCTGTTTACTTGAAATACAATTGATTTTAAAAATAATTAAAATATGATATACTAACAGTTTCCATCTCCTGATTCCGTTTTATTAAGGGAGGGCGAAAGTGAGTGGGGGTGGGGGCGGTAGATGCTTTGATAACGTTATAATATATCGCCATTAATTCAGTGTTCCATCTGAAATATACATGTGCCCCTCAGTACTCCTGAACAAAGCTGAATATGTTGCTGGTTATTTACTCCCGATTGAGAATTAGAGTTTGCCATATATCTATCATTTATATCATACATCTTCATTTCTAAATCTGATTCTATGCGTTGGTTCATTTCAATGACACAAACGTAAAATAGGGGATTATTTTAAGCGTCTGGTATTTGTAAGTTTTTTATGATCGTGATCGCTGCCATAATTCTTGTCACTCCATGCAATTTTCTTTTTCCTTTTAATGCTTCTCACTATATGCGATCTAATCAGTCAACATACCCGGTAATATTTAGATCTAGCTTTATTAAATTTTCATTTTGAATACTGTCTCTTCTTGGAATGAAAGGATGTAGTGTTATGTTCAATAGTAGACGAAAACAAAATACTCTTGGAAACTTTTTCATTTCACTTGAGAGATAAAAGTTTCTTTGCACAATACTTCTGAATTTATATGCAATTTCAAAGTCATGCAGAGCCTTTTTTACAATGAATTTATTATATTATCGTGTCCAAAATGAAAACTTTTGGAAATGTTCTAATACTGCAATACATAGAGAAAACGACGCAAGTGTTTTGTTCCGAGTAGGCGGAAAGAACGAATTTTATACGTAATAGGAATATTTCGAAGCCGTCAGGCGGAGACGTACGGTCCTACGCCGTATAGAACGAGTTATCTCCTCCGAATCGGAACAAAGTACCATTGTGGTTTTGTATTTACTACATATCTCTTTTTCAATTACGCATTCTTTCAATTTCTGTAATGTATATGTCTATAAACTTAATTAGGCATTGAACGTTCTGTGAAAGAAATTGTACAACTCTCTGAAAACTCCCCATGTGACGTATGTCACCTGGGATAGGCCTGTATATATATTGCTCAGTTGCATCATCGGAGTGGTCTGTCTGCACTGATGATATGGTGAATTGCTCTTTAACTTTCACCTTTTGGAAGATGTTGTATTGGATATATGAATGGATTTAAATGGTAGAAATAGGGAAGTGGATATTTCTTTACATATCGTAATGGAAAATAGGTTTTGGACTAGTATGTGACCCTTTCGCGCACACCCTATTTACTGAATACGCACTCGAATATGAGCAAATTTCAGGACGAAATACACCGAATAACAGTAATTAAATACATTCAATTTTATACAGGAAGCTTATTTATTTAAAATAAGCTCTCATATTTTTTATTTATTATGTTTTCATTACAATAAATTATTGATGCGTTAAACATAAATGTGATAATTTAAGCATACAATTTAAACAAAGCGGAGATTCGTTCTCTTTCTAACCTACGGACTAGATTTGTATAATCATTTTTATATTTTAACAAGTCAAATATATACAATACTGCTGCTATTTTTCTCTATTTTCTACTTGAACAGTTGCAAGAATTTAACATATAAACAATTATACATTTCTCTGCTATTGCCCCAGTGATAAAAATGTCTCATTACCATTGTAGCAAGATGTAATTCGTTTCAATTGGCATCATAGTCATTAGTCATAACAGTTGCTGCAATCTGTGATTTGTCTACGTCTATGTTATAAAATAGTTATAAGTTATGCTTGCTACTTTACAAAATATATTATACAATTCCATAGATCAGATTTTTGAAAGCTGAAATAGTTTCTGGATGACTTTGGTAGTTTAGTTTAGGTCATTTTTGAATGTCTTTTCTCTGTGTCATCATTGCTGCAACTGGGAACAACCTTAATAAGTGCATGGTACAGATGTCTATTGTTAGATTTCTTCAACATTTGCGCACAGAATTGAGAAAGTTTTCGCAGTTAGCAAACTCATTTGACGATCAAATGCTGTAACCAGAGTTAGTGTCCTTTAAGTACCCGTCTATGACTGTGTTGTGTTCATTAGAACGAGGTAAACTCGACTAGCTGAGACGCAAATATAAATGGATTTCTTTAACAGAAGCAGATTCCAACACTGAAGCAATGAATGATATCACCATTTCCCTTTTTTTGTTTGCTTCTGAGAAAGTACAATATCTTTCATGGCATAACCTCGGAATAATTAATTTTAAGGATTTAAGTACGTGGACGAAAATAAAATAAAGAAAAACAGCCTTAATTTATATATTAGGAAAGGCTAACGCCATATACCAATGTTTAAGAACTTTGCACCAGAGCACAAATTATTATAGCAGACCAAACGATTTACTTATGTATTTGTCGACGTATACTACTTCCATAAGTTTGTCCTGTCAATATTCTACCATTATGTACCAAAAAATAACGTCAGAATGCAAAATGATTTTGGAATGTGTATTTATTACATTCCTACCTGTCCCACTCCCATTTACATCCCAGTTCGATGAGTGCTTTCAAATGCTGTCAAATAACGTCATTACCTTTGTCATTGACTAATTTGGTTAATAGTTTGAAATTTTCCTAGAATCATGTAAAATATATTGTTACAAAAGAGATATGGTAATGTAGAACATTTACCTGTTCATCAGTCCTCATTATGCGGTTGTATTTAGTGAAATATTTATAAACTTTAATATTGTGCTACCCAATAAATATTGTTATATTAACTAGATAGAGAACCGCCAACTACGATTCTTTTTTTATTTTATTTTATTATTTGCACATATAACAAGATCTCTGGAAACATAATCGTCCCTTTGACCTTTAGCTTGGGCGTTGGTTTCCTGTACGGAGGAATATTATAACAAACAGGACCATTCAACTTGATTAAACAAGATAGTTAATTCATTCAACAGTCATACCAATCTTACTGGATTATGTAAGAAAGCTTCCATCCCCGTCTTCAGAAATTCTCACGACCTAGCACAATGGACCTAACGTACATTCACGTTTTAGTGTTTTATTCTATTCCACAACTATTCATCGCTGACCGAGAAAACAGCCTAATGAATACAAGTGTATGACACTAACTCTTTGTATTATCATCGTGACAATGGCTACATGTCTGACTATTAGGGTAATACAGTCCTCTGGAACACTTTCTGATACATCGTTCATCACTAATACAAACTGTTTATATTGAGTTGTTTTTTTTCCTACAACTGAAATTTTTGGAATTACACTAGCATCACCACGTTGACTGTTTGTTCTGCAATTTATCTCTGTGGATTCGGCGAAAAATGGAGATTTCATTCTGTTTATAAACACACGCCCATGAAACCGCGAAGAAGATAAACCAGGATGTTGTCAACGTGTTTCTTCTATTGCATGATTGATAGATGTCAAGATAACAAACACTAACCACAGAGTGGTTAGTCGTTTGCATGTATATCGTATCAAATAGATTTACTACAATTATTGCAAAATCATGCTGAAATGCTACGTGCATATCAAAATGTAGAGAATACATACATTCCCAAAACTGTGAGTAATCAGATGAAACAATATATCTGGACAAATTAATTTAATAAACGAAAGTGAGATCAGTCTGAGAATATTAAATTAAATTTGATTTTGGTATAATTCGGTGCCGTATAAAAGGTTTCAAAATTGTTCACAAGAAAGAGAACGCTACTTCCCGTTTCTAAAACATCATATAAGTAGTTCCGAACTGCATCTACAAAAAAAAAAAAAATATAAAAAAAATAAAAGGGAGTGGTGAATGTCAATATGATGATGAATGAATCGGTCAATGACTTTGTCCGGTGAAAAGGACGCTCGAAGGTCAAGAATCAAATGTAGCGACTAGTCAAAGACACATCCATCGCCAGACAGGAATCAGTGACCTGGTTAATGGATGCCAAATGGATCGATGTTCAGTGATTTTCTGAGATCATACAGGCACTCAAGATCAAGGACCAGCAGTAACGATTGGTCAATGAAATAACATTTACTAGACAGAGGTCAATCTGTTGCAGAGATAAACGACATAATTGATACAGATGGGTAGATATCAGTACTAATTCTCATATATATATATATATATATATATATATATATAATATATATATATATATATATATATATATATATATATATATATATATATATATATATATGTACGTGTTATGTACATTTAAGTCCCAATGTGTTCTAACCAAGGCTAGAAGTTGTAAAATATGGCTACAAGAATGATTGAATCTTTTGTATTTTGAATATGATCATTTTTAAGGCATCAAGAATGAAAACTGTTATGCTTGCCAAGTAGACATCATCAATGTATATGGAACAGTATATAGGAGCAGCTAATAACATACATTGTTGAAACTCTTAAATCTATAGATGAATAAAATATGATGCTGACATGAACGTTTAAAGGGCACAAATATTTCAGGGTATTATCTGAACATGTAAAAATTGAAAGTTTACTGCATACGCTATGATTAAACTGAACTAAAAAGAGACGAGTGCCTCGATTAGATTTTCAGTATATGCATAATGATAGCTCTTCAAAAACATAAATATAATTGTATTTCTGTTGCTATAGATTAGTGTAGTACTCCGAGAATTAATTATCAACGCGTACCCAGAAAAGTTTACTGGTAGCTGATATGGGTTGTATGAGAGGAGCCAATTGATCATCTAGAGTAGATGTTTCAAATTTTGACGTATTTACTAAGTCACGTTAACGTACAAGTAAATGTCTGTTTGAATTAGGATGTGATCTAATATCAAATTTCTTGCAGGATTATTTGAAAGATTGACAATAACATACGAAAAAATCCACTGGAGTCAGAAAACAGCGTTGAAATATATATATATATATATATATATATATATATATATATATATATATATATATATATTAAAGATCACCTCTGAAAAGGAACCTCTTCTGCGATATCTTTACGGCTAACGATTTAAGAGCTATGAAGCTTTTGGCAAAATAAGAGCCACCTACATTATTTTAATAGTACTATGTGTGGATTGTATTGTATTTAGTCTCTTTTTGAGGATGTCACCAACTGGATCAGATTATACCACACTTCTGGAGATGATACTCGCATAACTAAAATACTTGTATGAGCCGATGAAAGTCAATTTTACATGCTGCAATATATTGCAAGTTATATATACAGTTATAAGTATAATATGCTTCAAAGGAGTGAATCTGAAAAATGAATTGGAAGAGAGGTTCAAAGATGAGAACACACTATTGATTCCCGACGATTTGACAGTAAAGTGAATAACATTGTAGATAAAATGCATCTGTTTTGTGTTGGAGTGAACCATTCTAAGATGATTGTCATGTTTCTCCTGTAGAATAGTTGTCTCCTCAGGCGGGAAGTACGTAGGAATACACCTTAATGCGTAATACGACATTTTGTTTTGAAAACGTCCACATCAAAATCAAGTTCACATCGAGACATATTATTCCTCTGATCCCAAAGTCCATGACTTCGAACATTTGAATTTTTAATTGAAAGGAACAGCGGGCAATTCATGCAACCTGATTTTTTTTTACAGTACCCAGAGTTCCCTCTTGCCGGATTCTAAGATATTCCGTGATTTATGTATCACATACTATTCTTGAAAGACAGGAAACGTTAAAAGTGAATCCATCACATGGTTTGCCCTTGGAATATTAAGGTCAACTGACTCATGAGTTAGAAAATATAGTCGACAACAGTTTATGAATTTCAGTAGACCCTTTCCAAAAGGGTTATGGTCGTGTGTCAAAGCTATTATTTAGTGGTGTTTGCTTGGATTTATACATCTGCAAATGTCGTTTGTTCAGTGTGCTGGAAGATCTGCATCATTCAATTACAGTTTCTTACAGATTCAAATCAATATTGGTATTTTGAATTTCCATGGTATATAGCAGCTACTGCAAGATAGACCACACAAACCTTCTCGAAACTTAAGACGCAAGATATGTACCATGGAGCCAACAACCTTTATGGTTTTTCGCTATCCCAAAGTTGACCGTATGGGAATATTTAATAGGTGGATAATTTCGAACAGAACAATTTTGGCTTTATGAGTATATTCGGACAGACTAATGTCCCAAAGCTCGTTTCTTACTTGTATGATGCAACATTTACTATAGGATGCTGTAGTTATTCAAAAATCTTGAATTAGGTTTAAAGTCAAACCAAATACAATGTATATTAGAATTTGGTCAAAACTATTGAGTAAGAAAGTTACATCGATTTTGATATTTTGACATGGAAGTAGGCAAAAACGGATTTAA
This sequence comes from Megalonaias nervosa, assembly GCA_016617855.1. Taxonomy (NCBI): domain Eukaryota; kingdom Metazoa; phylum Mollusca; class Bivalvia; order Unionida; family Unionidae; genus Megalonaias; species Megalonaias nervosa. Next base: position 99,693 of record JAECUM010004133.1, on the reverse strand, counting down.
AATGACTATTTTTAAAATTGATAAACAGTACCGTCTTCGGAACATATTGGCACAAACCAACGTTTATATTAATAGTTCGCCGACTAAATAGCTGAAAAAGCTCTCAATCTATGTATTTAGATATGAAATCAATAATTAGTCAACGTAAGTAATCCTCAAAACTGCAATCACAAACTGAATAATTAGTCGCCATGTGTACTTAGAAATCTGTATTGTGGACTTGGTGAACTTACTTATAATTGTCATTGTAATTTTATGACAAAAGCATTTGAGCGAGAACAGCATTATTTATTATATTCAACATTAAGATCTTGACGGAGACACGAAAAGAATGCATGACGAGTGCGGATGCGCAGATAAATATAGTTCTAATAGTAATATTTATTTTGTGTAAGAAAAGAGCTTGTCATTATCATTAATCTATCCTCCAGTCTGTGCGCAGATGTCCAATAACGACATTTATGGCATATGGAAGGAACGGCTTAAGTAGGAAATCCCCGCAAATATAAAAAAATTGTAAAGTGTTTATTACACTTCATTTAAAAAGATAAATATAGATAAAAGGTAAATACATTGGATACTAAAACATGAAGCTATGTTCGATAAAGATAGAAAATGAGGAATTTAAAGATAGAAAGAGAACAAAGGAGTTCTAGTTATTACGAACAGTACGGTATGTAAGATACATAAAATGGTATCATGATAAAAAGTGAGGGAGACAGGGAAGTGTTGGATCTTACGAGAGAAAAACTATTAGCAGCATAAATTGTAGCTAATACACGAGATATACAATATTCACAATGTGAATTTCAAAAGAACATTTTTAGAAATTAGTATCGTAGGCCTTTTACAAAAATACAGCCCCAACTACACAAAAGAAAAGAAAAAAAAAAGAAGCAAAAATAGATGGTTTTTAAACTTTCGTTATAGAAACTCTTTTTGAGAGGTTATGATTTTGAGACAGATAATATTTTCTTATACCATAACATTAAAGATGATAAGAACAAATTAAAAGTAAGAAACCCCCCCGCCCCCCTCCCCCGCTAAAGGAACGCAAATCTTGATTAAAGATGATGCAGATAAACATTACATAAATTATCTTTATAAGGAATTATTTAGTGGAGAATGTGTGAAATAAATTTAACTCGAAGTGAAAAGCACAAACTATACACATTCCACTTCTGGGTGGTTGGAATATCTGCGCCACAAGATAATAAATACGTGGTGGAGAATGATAATGAGACTTGATCAAAACTCATTTGATGCAGAAATATATTATTTAGTGGAAATACAAGATATGCAGAAATTTGTGTCCTCGTATTCTAACAGCAAACATTTTGCAGCATACAAATTAATTTTTCTGATCAAGTACGATGCCTTACATTTAACATTTTTATTATATTTTTCATCAAGTGTTCCTTAGTTCACTTGGCTGGTGGAGGTATTTAGAACAAAAATGATATATCCACTCTAATTACCATAAGAAATAATTTTGCAAATAGGGGTGGTTATCATAGTGGGGTAGCGTTTATAACATCATTTATAGGTGATCCATACACAAGCTCCAAACCAACTCTGCCTGAATTCAATGAAACCGTTTCAGAGCTATCCTGGAAACATACACACATTTAGATACACGCAATGCCACTAAGACAGGATAATAAAGTACAATTAAATTCTACCCTACGTAAGCTCCTATTTATCAGACGCATTACGGTAACGCCTGTAACACCTTTAGACTGTACAAGACATTAATCTTCTGTGGCGATGGATGAATTACCGAACATGAGATAGTTACAGACATGATACATGAAACAAACAGCTGTTAATGAAATAAGTTATAATTGTCTTATACAATAAATATTGGAAGAACGTCTACCAAATATTTGTTGATGAATTTTAGATGTACTACGCATTTGCATTCAGATCCTATTGCTATTTCAGACTGGTCACATGACCATTCGTTCACAAATTGTTGTTGTTTGCAAATTTGGAGGAAGGTCTGTACTCTAAATGCCGACGTAAATGTTCTCAAAGTAAATGTGTGGAAATATTACTGGAGGTATACGCATATTGGAAACACTATATTTTCCAACTGTATTAAAAGAATTTTCAGTATTAACTCTTCACTTTACAATGTATTCTGCAGCACTGCTTCTGTAATTTCCCTCAACTCAAAGTTTGGTCTACATCTTCAGTACGGTTGAGATGACGCCAGGTGGAAAGATCCCGTAAGAAATCTTTCCAAGGCTTAGGGTCTAAGTTTAAGTATTTGAAGAATTGATTGAGGGAATCTTTAGAGCGCCTCTTCCAATTACACAAGTTGCGTTTCCTCCATCAGCTTGCCGTAGAGGATTTTCAATAGGAGTCGCTTGGTTGACAGTCTGACGACGAAGCGTGTCCATCTTTTCTGTGATTTCATTAAAAGATTGTGGCATCCTGGACTTCCTAATTGTGTGAGACCCTTAGTGTCTACGACCCCATCCCGCCATCTTATCCTCAACAGTTTCTCCAGGCAGCCTATGTGAAAATTTTTAATCTTCTTGGCATGGCGTCTGTACACCAGCTCTGATTAACATGAACACTGCAGAGTTGGCAATACAGCGGTTTGGTAGACCTTCCGTATTTGTTTGCAGTCTGATCTATGTGAACTGTACGTGATAATGCCGAGGCAGGTAAACTTGTCCAATACCAGGAGGGTGTGATCATAAAGTGCGATTGTATGGCTCTACGTAAAACGTTTCTGGGGCATGTTGATGCCTCACCTGTCTCCTTGAGACAGATTGTGAGATCGAAGTTGTCGCAAGCTGAAGAGAAATTACTCATACCCTTCTGCATGTCAGATTTAGATTTGGTATTAAGGGGAAAGTAGCCAGGAAATAGGAGATTCCAGTGTAGCAGTCAGTATGCATGGCGAAAAACGTTATACTGAAAGGGATGGGGCCAACACACATCCTAGCTTGACTCCTTCTGGTCTGGGAATGATTTAAATGACTCGCCATATACCACAACACGATAGAGAATGCCATTGTGGAATTGCAACAACCTTTACAATGATTTTCTCCGGACATCCAAACTTTGTTAAGACATCCAGATCATCACTAGACGCATCTTATGGCAAAATGTTTGTCACAATTAGTAGTAGCTAAAGGAAAGTAATGCATCCCATTTTGATGTCACTTAGGAATGCAAGTATGTTATGTAACGCTGAGTAAGATGCTTCGGGAAGCTCTACGGTAACTGATCCTATACTGATACGATGGCAAGATTTGAACCGGCATTCTTTCTTTCTTCCGGCACGCTGTCCACTCAGCCACCATGGTTGCTGCGTCCACGAGTGGCCTCGTACGATATGCAAGAGGTTGCAGTGGAAATATTATACTAATGGATTATTTTCTATTGTTATCTTTTCACTCCATGGCGCTATTTTTCTTATCTCATGACAAGCCTGTTCGCATGTTTGTTGATCTGTTTTTAGTTTGTGAGTCTAGCTGTCTATCCCACAAAACGTTATATCCACGCCAAATAGTTGAATTCAAGATTAGGATACCTAATTTAACACCCGACAATCATTTTAAGTTCCAACTGTGAAACCCACTCTGTTTGATTCTGGTCAGTGTGCACAAAAGAAAGCAGTGAATAAAAGAAGTCACAGCTTGAACTCTTATTTTCATATTTTGTACCAGCATCCATCCGTATATAAATATAAAAATGATGCTTGAATAGACAAAACAGAATTTTTCGACGCATATGTTACAGTAGTGTGCAAGCAAGAATAAACACTGTTAAATATTTAAAACATTTTTATATCAGAAACTTAGGCGTACTGCAAGTATACTTTTAAATGTAATTTCGTAGTTTTTAAATGTGCTTTATTTCTCTCCGTCTGTCTCAGAATGCAATTTTCAGAGATAAGATTATTTTAAAAATAGCTCGGCTCGGCAAAGAACAAATTATTTCAGTCTGTGCACTTTCTATATATTTTTCTCCCTTCTGCCTGTTGAAATAAAACAGGTATACAATACAATCTTTACCTAACCACTCTGACTGATTCTGATCGTGATTATTATTATTATTATTATTATTATTATTATTCCATTTATCATATGACTATTGTGCCATTTTAGGATAATATATCGTATCATATACATTTCTATATCACGTGGGTATAATGGAACTTCGTAACGTCTTCAATAACATCATGACGCCATGTAGGGCAAGGACTCTAGGATATAAATCTTGTTTTGCTTTTAAAGGCACCCACTACTACACCGTTCCTATTCTTTTCATAAAATGTCAGTATCTTTCATCATTTGACGAATCTTCCATTGTGCTCATTCCATAATAGCAGTTATGAAATGTGTTGTCAAAAACCAAGGATGAGATAGAATTACTCACCCATATTGACCCGAATCTATTTATGTAACATGGTGTCCGAGGTGATATTAATGGTACGCCATCAATACCCTCGCGCAAGAAATCTAAACATAGTTTCTTATAACCCCTCTGTTTCAGCAAGTTACAACATGTATATTTATATCAGCAAACGTTATGAACGGGCATTGATTCAGTCCACGCCTATTGGTGGGTTTAAACAGAAAACATGAATAATTCTTTGAACTTTATCTGGAGTATCCAGACAAATTTTACCACATCCATAAGAAATATCTGCTGGCACCCGAAGTGCCTTCGGTGCCCCGCTGTTAGTTGTCCCCGTATCAGTGTGTAATCGTGGACTATCCAAACTCAGGTTTACAGGATGCACAATACATATCCAAAATCTTCGGACGAAAAACAACTATGTCGTCTACGTACTAAATATGCAGTTGTATTTGCGACTACTAATTTTTGTGGGCAAAGCCAATGGCGCTAATGTATTTTCTCCAGTGTGACAGGATGGAGTCTTATATAGAAATGAATACTGAACACAAGGGCCACAACTATTTTTGGTAACGACTTCTACAAACTGAAAAAATTGTTACGTTTTTCAACAATCTGGAGTATCTGCGAAAACAAATCTGTGTGAACAAGAAAAATTCAACCGATTAATTGAGGACCTGTTTTTTCAGTCACTCCAAATATTTGACGGCGACGTCGGAGCAGTCCTCAACAAAAACGTCAAACTGAAATTGGCAAAGCCCATCTTTGCTGGACTTGTCAAAATTGCTCACGTACACGTTTTACTATGATAAGTTTAAACCAACATTAAGTGACATCATCAAGTTGTTGCACACAGTTTGGGACTTATTGTTCATGTCCATTACCAACGAAGAAGTGAACGCGGACATTGCTGAACCAAGTTTAATAAGCAACTTTGGTACCATCGAGTATCCGAATGATCATCCATTGTTTAGGTTGTAGGTAAGTTCACGGATGGTTGCAAGGGTAATCCTTTCGAGTAATGGCGAGGATTGCATCCGAAAATTCGAGAAAAACCCATCTTAATGGAAAAAGTGGTTTCCCAAAGTTATTGTTGCAAAATATCTCAAACACGAAATGGAATGTTTGCTTGTGATGCGAATTAGCACTCACCGCAGATCTAATTTGATCAAAGAAACATCATCGATGTGTATCGTTGCATCAAGATTCCCAAGCGATGAATATTCCACGACAAAATCACTATGTACATGCACAAATACCACGCGGTTGTCAATCGACTTACTATTGATACATTTGCACATTGATGCACTAGTGCATAAAGATATATCTTGGTGAAAGTTCTGTATCCGTTGGAAAGACTTGCAATCCATCTTGCATAAAAGCCCTCCTAGAAGACTTTGATATTCGCTCTACAGTTGGCACTAAATGATACAGTGTTGACTGTCCCGTAAAATCAAGCTGATGTAGTAACACATTAGTGGATCACACCTGGTCATGAGCGAGATTAGCGCGACATTGCCCTCCTTTCGGCTTCTCCAGTGCCTAGCTAGTTGTTTTCCGAATAAGTCAAAAGGTGGTGGGCGCGAAATCATCCTTCTGTCGAATTGCCTTTGGGGGCTTTAACAAAATTCCGCGTGTGATTTTAATATCTAATGCTTGTATGGCTGATGAAAATTAATGTTATCCATGACTAGATCCGAGACCTCGTAACAATTTTAGCGCGCACTCATGTCGGAATAACCGTTCTGCAAGCAAAACTTTAAATCATTTTACAACAACTTGATTACGATATATGTTAAGATTTTCAACACTAACGAGCACCTTCTGTTTTGTTAACAGTCTAGCAACAGCTCGCATAAATTCTTTGCTTGGATCTTCGTGCAGTTGGCGAGGCCATGTTAGTCTTGGACGTGCATCAGAATTACTTGCCAAATGTTTGCACGTCGTCTGCTCCGATTCATTGTTACTGCTAGTAACATCTACAGTGATTAACACGAACTTGTACTTTCGCGATCATATGGAAGAAACAAAAGCTCTACATAACGATTTTCGTTAGGCTTTCTCACATCCAAACATCCACAGCAAATCTTTCTTGGCATTGGTCGGTAAATTTCTCACAATGCTTTTTCGGCCAATCATCGTCGAGCATTTACACGAGTGAACTTTGCCTCGCTTGCTATTTAACGGCAGCTTCATCTTTCTAACACTAGTAGCCACGATTACTGTAGCATATGTTGGAATAGGTCCGATCAGAAACTACACTTTTCGTATTCATCTTCGCTTGTTTTCTTATTATATCAATACATTTGACCTCTAATGTGTGGACTTTGTCTTCCTAATGGCCACCAATAAAATTCTTAGATTTCATGCATCCTTTAATGATTCATTTGTAATCTTTTCCCGATTCTATAATTAATTTCATTCAAGTCCTGGATGAGATCTATATGAGAACGTTGACGCGCACTGATATCACTTGATAATTTGCAAGTGAATTCAGGTCGGTAAACGCAGTAAGGGATTCCCCAGACGTTGGTTATGTGTTAGAATCAAATTGTATTTCCAGCTGTTTTCAATAGTCACAGTAACTGTATACAGTAATGTCTTTTAACAGGGTATTTGCTCCATAGTGTTGGAGACAACTTTGTTAATGCAGTAATGACAGCGAATTTCTTTGCTCCACAGCGAACACAAATTCCAGTGATCGCAGTTCTACCATTATGAGTAAGAACTCGAGTTGGATTTGCAGTGCGTATTGTCATGCCATATTGCAGACATTATGAAGAGACGATTGTGTTATACAGAACTGGTATTTAACATGGACCACGAAATAAAAGGAATCAACTACGCTTTCACCGTTATGAACTTCAGAGCGAATACAGTGCCCAAAGTACCCAAGCTTGATGACATATTTCAATAAACGCCACAAAGTCGGTCGCAAACGTTTGGAACTCCTTCGTGGTTATATAGATATCCGTGAACGTATCGAACATATCTTGCAAGAAATGATTCTACAGCAGGCATTGAACAAACGTTTGCGCCTCTAATTATACCAACAAGGGAGATTTGATGCAAGATAGCGGAAACCGTGCCGATGACGGTAAAAGAAGAACCGGGTCCTTGGATACTTGCAGGAGTAGCCTGTGGGAATCCAAGAAGACATCTGCGAACTTTGAGAAAATGATAGCCACCAATGTTCTTGATGAAGACTTGAAGACGACAATTCAGAAGCTGAATGATGAAAACACCACGTCAACAGTTTAATCAATAAGTGGATCGTTGAATATCCTATATATATAACGTACCTCCCGAACGGGAAAAAATTGATGTTTAAAGTACTATACAGATCATTGGTCAACAGATGACCCAGCAGGGTGTTCACGAAAAAGATATATCAGTCGAGAGATGGAAAGAAAGGTGACGAAATGAATCCAGAATTTATTAAATAATGCAGGAGTGAAAACATTCGAAACGAGGAACCAGCCTTCACGCAGGTTCACGCGAACCTGGACCGGAAACCGAACAGTCGAAAAAATCCGCAATTCCAGCAATAAGCATCTGGACCCTTACGCGAATCACAAGTTGATCTATAATCATTTGACCCTCACAGACGTATACACAAATAATGATACAATTTCTAAAGTCCAAGAGTGAATAAAAACTAAAACACAACCACCAAAAGTAGGGATAGGCATCTTCTAACTGTGTGACCCTCAAGACGTTGCAGACTGGCTGGAAACAGTAATGAAGGCCTTTACGTACGGGTAATAATGCACTAGAAGTCATTAACGCGGCTGTACCGATTTGTCAGCGGTTACTCACCAATGATGTCGTAAACTCGAAGACGTTTTGCACGTTGATGCATGAACTTGTTAAAGACATCGATGATTTACATAGTGAACACAGTTCATGAATATTGACGAAGATTTCCAAGGCTATTCTTTGGGAAGCAATGCAGCCAGTCGTTGTGAACATAATCCAGGTCGTCACCTCGATGATCACGTTCTTATTAACGAAACAAGAATTTTAGTAGACTTTTTCTAACGTGGTGGAAATTTACTCACTTGCGTTTGCACTTTTGTCGTTATGTATTTATCGCAGTTTGTTCAATATTTAATTACTGTCCCCAAACAACTCGCATGTCCTTTTAGCAGACGGGTGCGCCGCCTGAAATATTGTTGAATTTCCCACCTGCGCATATCAGCTTGAATCAATAAATATATCCGACAAATAATCACATTGGTAAATGTTAAAAACTAAACAATTTTCAGTTTGTACACAATCGCTCACACCCAGCGCTGCAATCTCAATCGAACCTCCAACATACTTAGTAAACATTGCATAGTCTTCATTAAGAACAGTTTTTGGTTGGCCTAAAGATATTAAAAAATTTACTCAAACGAGCAAATTCAGCGTGCAACACCCGACAGTACATTTTACATTTTCGATCCAGATATTCTCAGGATAACCATCAAGACTCACATTAATCTAATATGTGACGTTGTCAATTGCGGTTAGAAAGCCTCGACAATGGCAGCGTCTTACGGTTATATATTTTTTGGGCTGGTTTGGTCATAACAAGGTCTCATGTGATCTGATACATAGTGCTCACGCGCCCGTGTATCGCCGATGCAACAAACCCTGTTTGGCAAACCTTCATTTTACCACAGAAGATCAGGACGAGCACATGTTGGACCAGCGCGGGAAGACCAAAGGTGCTCATAGCATTAACTTTGCTCGATGCACCAATCGCTAAGCAACATGTAAACAACATTGCTGCTAATCAATTGAAAAGTCTTAAGTAGAAAGTGGTTCAATCAACTGAACATCGAATACGACTTTTAGAGACTCGACAACCCAAAACGGTTGCACATCCATCGACAGCGACAACGCCAGGCCCGGTCAGTAAACTCATTAATGAAGTCCTCAGCAATGTCTGTCGGATTCGGTGATTGTAGATCTGCAATGGGAAGCGAAATACTGTTGTCTCGCTAAAAATATTAGGCGAAACCATGATGTACAAGCAATGGCTCAATTCAAATATGTATCTCATCCAGCGTTTGACATGTACTCGCCTGTGTAGCGAGATCGAAGCACATATAGGGACAAGATTTATACCGACAAAAGCTTGGGTCTATATAGGGACAAAAGGATGGGTCTGTATAAGGACAATAAGAATGGAACGGGTGGGGTGACGTCACGGTACTGGCAACAATGTTGCAAGTGGCTGACCTGAACACGCGCGGTTACCTAGGTAGGGACAAAAACAATAGAGACAGATACATAGAAACATGTTTAGAGACATAGACATGTACAACACAACCATAGATTAATGAACATCAATCTATATACCTAAATTATACAATAGACTAAAAAAAGACAGTGGAGTGGCCCTTAAAAGGGCCTTTGGATTTTTATGTTAAGACCATTCCGTTAACATAGAGGGCATTGCATAGGTCTTCTTCTCTTTCTTAAAATTCGTCTAACTTCTGGTCCGTAGATGAGGACTCGCTTCAGACAGCCTTGTCTCTCCACATAGATCCTTCTTTTCCAAACACTCGTCTCGGTGATCCGGATGATGGTCCGTGATGATTTAACGTACATGGGTAAGTCCGTACGGAACAGCATCGACAATACGAGAGTAGAGGATTCAACGTTTGTCCACATCTTGCGACGAGAATAGGTGAAGAGAATGAAATGAACCACGTTTATTTATTGTGGAAGAGCGGATCGAAACGGATTAAGATTTTTCACCAATCCCAATCACAATACAAAATACTGCCACTGCGCGGAGTCTGTCTTCCAGTCCGAAGAGAGCTACCTGTGACGTCACATTCCCTATGTAGGTGAGCTAGCGTCTGTGCGCAGTGAATCGATGCGACATTGATTTTTTAAACATGACGGAAACTAAGAAGGTAAGAAGGCGATGAACTGGGGTGCACCGGCTGTGGAGACTAGAAGCGATGGCATAGCATCGGCTACCAAAGTCAACACAGGTCTACTTCCAAAAGAGGTCGATTTTAATTGGGATTTGGTGGATTTTCCCTCTTCTTCGCAAGATTTTCTTCCGGTACCAGTACCTTTGCTACCTTCTCCTTCTTTAACACACGTCTAGGATTTTAAACAGAGACAGAAAGAAGAATTGGAGAAATTTTTACAACAGCAGAAAGAAGCAGAACAAGCTTTTCTCCTTCAACAGCAACAGCGAGAAGAAGAAGAGGCAAGAAGGAAACGACAGGGAGAAAAAGAGACAGAGAAGAAACAAGGTCTAGGAGAGAAGGAGAACAGTGAAACTCAAACGGTAACGGTACTCTTGGACATTTTGGCAGAGCTAAGGAGTCTGAAACGAATGTATCATACATCTTTAATACGACCCAAGAGAAAACGACCTTCCCGAGCCAAGCAACCCAACCCTGTTACTACGTCCGAGATACCAGCCCTAGTGATTTCTACTAAATCATCGACGGGAGCAGGTCCAGAAGTTGGCCTCGGCCGTGCAAAGGCTTAAGGCAGTTAAAGCTGATTGCGTTTCGTTCCTGATTTTTTTTTTTTTTTTTTTTTTTTTTTTTATACAAGCAAACACCCAACGGTCCTTTTCGGGGCCATTCACTTCTTTCAAAAAGAGTTATTGTTCATTTTTCCTCAATCAATTTAAAATCAAAATCCCTTTTTAACCCTATGATGTACTTGTGTGAGTGCATGAGTGTAGGCCCTTTATCATTCTAAAAAATCAAAACCATGAGACACTAACGTTTTTTCTGTCTGGTCTATTCTGGTACAGATTTTACAATCCAATTCACAACACAACACAATACTTTAAAAAGTTCATAGACTTTTTCTGTGTCATTTTCTTTCACTCTCTCTGTTTTTTTAATTTCTTCACTTTCACAGGTTTTTCCTTCTCTTCTTCCTCACTTTTTTCTCGCCTTCTTTTCATTTCTTTCTGAAAGTGTCGGTGTTCTTCCTTTGCCGAGGGCACCTCTTTTTCTTCTTTCTACTGCTCCTGTTGTTTCTTAGGGCAGTCTGAATACCAATGTCCTTTCTTTTGACAATAATAACAGGTATCTTGACTTTTGTCTCTTTTGGCACCTGTCTTGCTTTTTCGACGGTCTGGACATTCTGTAACCCAATGCCTTTTCTTCTGACAGATATAGCAAGTATCTTGACTTTTATCTCAAAAGGAGGGGAAGTAGTCCGTCGGCTTGTCTGAAGAAAACTTTCGTATGACACCTCGCAAAGCTCTGATCAGAAGTTCTATCTGTGTGGCTTCTTCCATCGTTCTGGTAGGCTTGAGAGTGAAATGAATACTGGGTTAGAAGGTGTCCAAGGCGTTTCAAATGTAGTCATTTGAATTTTTTGCAGTGAAGATGAAACAATCGCGTCATTTCGTGAAGAAAGAAGAAGAAAGCAAGAGGCAGAAACGTGACTTATCGCATCGCACAGTAGCTGATGTCTTGGCTGAAGTTCATGTCAGCAATTTTGAAGATGACATGAGTGAGCCAGAATCCAGGCCCAGAGAGTCTACACCAAACCAAAGTCCACCACCACCAGTAAACCCCGAAAAGTACTACCACATTCGAGAAACGGACAAGCGCTCCTCTAGAAAATTTAGAACAACGGCCTACACGTGCACGGTGAAGATTAAAGATTTCAAGTCCGACGTACCGATGGAGAAAGCATAGAGGTTTCATCACCAATGTGTGAGATTCTTTGTTAACCACATTGAAACGGCAATGTGAAGCCAAAGAAGACGACCGCTTGAGACTTTCAATTCATCACGACAGTTTGGAAATCCCCTGTTTGGATCGAGTTTAGCAACCCAGCAGAATTGACACCTTTCAAAGTCATTGACAAGATTCAACAAGTACAGCAATCCCACGACAAGTTTCACATCACCGACGGAAAAGCGACACTGTTCATGACCCACGTTTCTCTTCCCCAAGGGACCGGAAAGCAGAAAAAGGTATTATTGGTGGACGACCTTTGCAGCGTCAAGCGCAACCTCGTTCAAATTAACAATCTTCAAGACCAAATGTGTTTAGCCTGTGCCATTGTGGTGGGACGAACGTATGCCGACTAGAACGACACAGCAGAATGGAAACGAGTTTGGCAAACAATTAAAAAATCGGGTCGAGCCAAACAACGAAGTGAAGCAGTACTCCTGTTACAGCAAGCGGGGATATCCAAAGACATACCCTGTGGCATTTTTGAAATGCAAAAATTGCAAGACGTCTTAGCCCCACGCTACACCTTGAAAGTGCATCCTCAAGAAGTGCGCGGACCTCTGTTTTCTCGAGGCAAACATTTCAAAGACGGAAAATACATTCGCGGCTATGATCACGATGAACATTTTCATGCCATTACCAGTATCACCAGATTCCTGGGATACAGTTATTACTGTGAGAAATATGACCATGGCTATAACAATCGAGAGCAACACAAGCATTGTGGATCGAAATGTGAGGGATGTTTGGCCTCTAAACCATGTCTGGACGAAGGACAAGAACGAGTTCATTGTCCAGCTTGTCAGAGCACTTTTGTCAGTCCACCCAGTTACCAACAACATCTGTAAACGCAATGTTCACAACAGAAAAGTGCTTGCCAGCTGCTGAGATTGTGCTCAACGTGTGGACAAGTTGTGAACAATAATAGCAAGGCGCACGTATGTTCATGAAAAAAGCGATGTCAGATTTGTCACCAAATCGTGGAACACGAATGCAACATTCAAAAATACCATTCCAAACATGAAGAGGAAGAAGAACAGAAGAAAGGAAATTTCATCTTTTTCGATTTCGAATGCATGCAAGAGACTGGTATTCACATTCCTAATTTCTGCGTGGCTCACCGAGCGTGCAAAACGTGCATCCAAGAGCCTATCTTTAGTCATTGCCCTCACTGCAGCAAAATTCCTGGAGGAAGTGAAAACATCTTTCGGGGACCGAACACGCTGCCGATTTCGCCCAATGGATCTTAGACCAAATCGACGAGACGTGGAGCCAAGAGGACATCGATCGTTACGGAGATTGTCATCGCTATGCCACGGCGAGGGCTCACAATTTCTCGGGAGACGATGTGCAATTTCGTTTGAGATACTATACGGATAAAGTACCGAAAGTCCTAAAGGAACTTTGAAAGACGCCAAAATTATTTCTATACAAGTGGGCCAAGTGTAGCTTAAATATTCGATGAGCTACTTGGCCATGCCTTTGAGTCGAATGCCTAAAACGTTTGGAATGACAGAAATGGTCAAGGGCTATTTCCCTCACTTTTTCAATACCGAAGCCAATCAACACGCCGTTCTACCCTATTACTACGACCCTGACAACATGCGCACGAACAACGAGAAGATTTCTACGCTTGGTACCTGACTCACGGCTAGGACCCCTTTGACTTTCAGGAGGAAATGTTAAAGCATTGTCGTTCCGACGTGGGCATTGTACGGTGTTGCTGTATAATATTTCGAGAATTATTCATGGAGCACGGAGGGATCGACCCTTTGAAAGAAGCCTGAACCATTGCCAAAGGTTGTTCCTTAGTGTACTGCCAACGATTCATGCCCGAAAACACCCTGGCTGTCATAAGTCCACAAACGTCGAACTTTGGCAAACGTCAATATTCGGTCAAAGCCCTACTCTGTTTACATTACTTGTGCGACAAGGAAGACAAATGGATCCAACACGCTCGCAACGGAGGAGGCGAAAAGACCCTAAGATCGTGTACGAGTTTAACGGGTGCTTATTTCACGGATGTCCCATCTGTTACCCTCAACGTGGAAGTAAACATCAGTTTTTACAACGGACCATGGAAGACTTGTACCAGGCCACTTGTCAGCGGCTATTGAAGTTAGAGCAGCAAGGATACCAAGTGGTGGAAATGCGGGAACACGATTGAAAACCGATCCCGAGTTTAAACGCATCGTGGTAAGTTACAAGCTGGTGGACCCACTGAACCCGAGGGACAGCTTGTACGGAGGACGGGCGAATGCGACCTGTTTGCTGTACCAAGCCAATGACGAGAAAGCAGAAGAAATCAAATACTTGGACGTGTGTTCGCTGTATCCTTACGTGTGCAAATATTGTCACTTTTCCACTGGGCACCATCAATTACTGACGGAACAAACCGACCTGGACAACATTCGACAATACAAAGGATTGATCAAATGCAAAGTGTTGCCTCCCACGAACTTGTACCATCCCGTATTACCTCACCATTGCCAAGGAAAACTGATGTTTCCCTTGTGCCGTACTTGTGCCGAAACGTGCAACCAAGATGAATCCTTTCAAACAGTAAGAATCAAGCGTAAGACTCAAGTCCAACGATAATCTCGAGTATGATGCTGTGCCTTGGGATGGCAGGGATGCCGTACGCTGTGACCTCAGCGATTTAGTACCACATCATGGGAATTTTGCTATGACTATACCTACCTTGGAAAGTGATGCTGTGCGTGTCAAATCTGACGGATGAGAAAGCGATGCCACTCGTCATCGTACAACTTTTCTCTTTACTGGTTTTCATGGTGGATGTCATACCACTCAAGGGTAGGGATGTCATCCAAAACTGAGTAAACTCCTGTGGATGTCACCGTCCCCTCATCGAAATGAACCTGAATACTGCGACTTTGACAGTCGATTCCAATCCTTCCGAGGAAATGGCCTAAATATCTGGGAGGACCTACCCCCGAAGAATTAGCCACAGCCGGATTTATCTACTTGGGCGAAGGGGATAAAGTCAAGTTCTTCAGTTGCGATGTGTCACTTCACGAGTGGGAGCAGAAAGATTCCGCTTACCTAGAACATGCTCGATGGTCTCCGGATTGTCAGTACCTACCTTTAGTGGGACCTCGTCATTGAAGTGGCATACCATGTCGTTTAAGAAACCAGCTTGGCTAGGAGTCAAACGTTGGACAACACCTAGACAAGTATTTTAACCCCATTTAAAAAATAATATTCAAAGAATACCAAACGAAATGCAAGAGAAGATCTACAAGAAATATGGCAGGGACTTGTCAGGGCAAAATCTCAATTGGTGCCAGGGGAACTTTTATGTCGAGAAATTCACAAGAGGAAATTGACTAAAGTCAACAAAAAGTCAGATATCTTTGGATCAAGTGTGTGTTCTTCCGAATATTCCGCTTTAGACCATTTACATTAGAAGATTTTAATGACATTCTTGACCGTTTCCTGGAATGGCAGTGGCCAGAAATTGCCACATCCGTCACTTTTGCTCTAGGAGAAGTGTTTGACTGACATGGTCATGGATACTTTACAAGAAAACATGCGTGGTTTGACTGTGGAGTTGAGAGAATGCATGTACCGAGAGTTGGTCAAAATACAAACGAAACGCAAAGAATAATTGCATCTGTTACGTCACCGATGTTGGAACCACTGATATCTGAATGCTATAAGAGGACTGATTCATGTGAAAGCTTTCCATTGGTCAGACATTGATGAATCACGTGAGATTGGTAAAGTTTTGGATAACACTCATTCTACTTACAAGGTGATCCTAATGCACCGAATTCCAAAAGACGAGTTAGAGGATTACCAAAATCTTTTACACCAACAAATCTTGTACAACATGTGGCATGTGAGTTACAAGTGACTATACATTTTTGTTGCGGTACTAAAATAAAACTGATGCTGTTCAAAAAGTACATTTTTCTACCTCACACCAAAGAGGGTATAAAAACTGGCTACCTTGCCACGACCTTTATCATTCGTGATACAACAGATTCCGTGGAAGGAAATCAATGACAGCATTCAGACAGTGGAGAATTACCAAGACCTATTACCAGAACTGTGTCCATTGAAATGGGGTCGACGTGTGGTGTGTGTCTTAGTGGTTTGCTTTCTGGGATTTCGTTTACCAGTCGATTCCTTGTGGACTCTTTACGGACAGTACATACCATGCAAAACATGAAAGTGGTCTCTTTTAATGTATACGAGAGACTCATTCTGTTACAATCTTTGCTCTTTCATCTCGATTCTTCTCGACCTCTACAGGAAAGAAAGATTCGTCAACTTTTAGGTACTAAAGATGTGTAGGATGTTGTTTGTGTAGCTTGGGACTTACACCCTCACTGAAAAGATGTACGTGACTGGAAAAGTTTGGGCTTCGAGGCTTGGACAAAAGAAGTTGCACACTATGCCCAAGATTTGTCATCCTAAAACAATTATAACGTTCAGTTGAAAAAAGTAACTTTTAAACCTGTGTTAGTGACAGCGCCAGAAGAAGTACCACTCCCTTCAGTGCAGGACAGAATCGTCATCGACATCCACGATAGGCCATTTCGGGAGGACCCCTGTGTGACTGTGCCCAGCGTAGAGACTCTAAGAACATTACACACTGTCCCTAGGACACCACACTTTTATCACCAATAATGTTGTACAGAGACTTGTTTATATTCCACTATGATCGTTTTAATGTGTCTTTTATTCATGTACTTAACCATTTGGCTTTTATATATTTTTGTCTTTCGTGTTGTTCACTTTTAAAGATGGCAATAAACGTGTCCTGAAAAAAGTATAAAAACTCTTGTCTTGTCTGTCTTCGTGTCAAAAGTGACATTACTTACACTACTATGGCTACCTCTACTGTCTCTGCTCCCTCTTCCTCCACTTTAAAAGTCATCGACGAAAACTTAGATCGTACCAGTTGGGAGGCCTAGTATCTTAGACATCCCTTTGACACGCTCACCGGTGGCAAAACCGAATTTGTCAAACGTTTGATCGAACATAAACATCATTTGATCGATCGTCCACCTCAACCAATCGTGTGGTGTTACAAAGAGTGGCAATCGGCGTGCAGCCTTCTGCGAGAAAGTCAAGGCGATTCCATCGTGTTTGTGGAAGGTATTCTTGGCGAAGACGACGGGACCGTGTCTGACCCTAGTCAAACCCATCTGGTTATCTTCGACGACATGTTAGGAGAAGACGAAGAAGAAATTAAACTGTGGTTTACGCGCAAAGGGCATCATCGTAATGCCATTGTTTCAACAGAGTAAAACCCATCGCATCACCAGTCTCCTTGCTCATTACGTGGTCTTGTTTAAAAGCCCTAGAGATAAATCGCAAGTGCAAGTCTTAGCCAAACAGTTAGGAACGCCTTGGCGGACTCATGTGTACAACGATGCCACTCAAACCCCTCAGTGAGGGTTCTCTATGAGATGTTGTCATTCTCTCCCTCTTAAAATGGGATCCTAATGCTCCCAGGGTCCTCCCCAAGAAAAAAAGCAACTCCCCGACGTACCCAGAAGAAAACGAAAATGAGCAACAGTGTCAAGACAAGGTCACACCCTCAGAAAAAGAAAAAGAGCAAAAGAAAAAGAGAAGCCCACAGAAAACAGCTTCTACCCGCAAGAGAGGTACTGCCACCAGGACGCTACATTACATTCGCAAACCACGACCAGGCGCATCGGTGACCGCGTCTCCAGTAGTCTCAGGTTCTTCCACTTCGTTGCTGTTGATGCCTGCCAAACCCGATTTCACACGTGTCTTTCCTAATTTGATGAAACATTGGAAACCCGCGTCTCCAAAACTTCTCCTCCAGTGGTGACAACCTCTTCCTCTTTAGCGGTAGTGGCCGCTGCTCGCAAAGTACCTGCCCCCAAAATCAATGTACAAGAGAGATCGGGACTGTGAAAGAGTTTCCTGGATTTGTCCAAGCAAGAACTGTCCCGACTGACTCCGTTGCAAAACCCTCCACAATGTGTGATATATGCCATGAAAATGATACGACGAGCCGATAATCAGTGGCAACGCATTCCAGTATAACAAGACCTAAGGTAAACGATGAGTTCAGTATTTTTGTGCTCCTGAACGCCCAAAGATGTTCCCTCAAAGAAGTGCACACCGTCACCGTTGTCGTTCTCGTGTCCAAAAACGAAATGGAAAAAGAAAAGGACTGCCTCCTCGTTTATCCAAACATTAGGACATGTTGTCCGTCCTGTCCAAGGCTCCTCCACCCATGCAAAAGCAACTCATTCAAACAGCCTCCAAAGACTTCATAAATACTGTGAGCGAATGTTGTCTGAATGTCTTGAAAGGAACTATACCTTTGTCTAAACATCAGAAAGTATGCTTAGCCAAGCATCGACACGTTCTTCGCCAAAAGTTCCAAAAGAAAATACTCATTCTTCAAAAGAAAACGATCTTGGTGCAACGCGGAGGAATTTTACTCCTGTTAGGAACCTTGCTGGGAACAATAGGAGGACCCTTGATGAAAGGAGTATTGGGAACGATGTGAAGAATCCTGGGATCAAGATAGAAAAGTCCAAGAAGATAAAAGGATTGTCTGGAATGAAAAGATCTCAGACGTGATCATTGAAAACCGATGGAAAGACGAAAACTGACTTTAGTACTTTACAAACGATGGATGGAATACCATCGTTGGCAAGAACAACGGGCCCGTATTTACCTCCCAATCCTCATTTGACGGAGATGTCCCAGTTACAACACGAATTGCAATCATTGATGGATCCCAGCGATTTGTCAGAAACGGAAAAATCGCAACGGTACGGTCACCTGTAGCAACGACCGCAACTCTTTCACCAGAAAGCTTTAGACGAAATAGCACTACCCACTCTGAAAGATTTTAAGGCTCTGATGAAAAGTCCATCACCGCCACCCCCACCCCAGTGGTCAAGACAGATGCAGCCCCACGGATGTCTGAGGAAGAAGCGGCACGAGAAGTCTTTCAAACAGCGTCAGCAGCTCCCATCGCTAGTAAGATTGTTGACCCCTTCCCATACACCCCAACGAGAAGAACTTAAAGTTTGTGTTAAAAAGATGATGTCTACTCCTCCTTCGACAGAAGTGAAAAAGAAAGAAGGGGAACCAGAAGGGAGAAAGAAAAGAAGACCAAAGCCATCCCGTTACCGCCACCACCACCAATACTACCTTCCACTGCTACTCCCGTGGCACATCGGACACGTAAAGCCGTTTCTAAAACACCACCTCGTCCCATTCAGAGTAGCATCAGTGAAGAGTGGATAACTTATTAAAAAATGGAAAAGGTGTTAGCCAGCATTTACTACATCCGTCCCATCCTCCACGTAATGGAGGAGTTCAGAAATTGTATCGTGCTGATAAAACTCGACTAAAAACGTGTCCGTTTACCTCAAGTGCAACGATGGGTACAAGAACAAGCCACGTACACCTTACACAAGTCCATTGGAAGAAAATTTCCAGAAGTTGCACCCAAGTGGAGGGCATCGATTATCAATGGCAAGCTGATTTGGACACCTACAATCGCGGCTTCAGATATTTGTTTTGTGTCATCAACGTCTTTTCCAAATCTGCTGGGTCGTGCCATTGACTTCCAAATCGAGCAGTGAGTTAGTGCGAGCCTTCTAACTGGTGTCGAAACAAAGTGGTCGTTACCCTCTTCGATGGCAAACCAAGAAAGGCACCGAACTTCTTAACCAAGCTTTCCATAAAGAATTGAAGAAGCTTGACATTAATTTTTTCATCACCGAGAATCCCGAAACCAAAGCCATCATCGTGGAACGTTTACAGCGCACCTTGAAAGAACTCATGTGGAATATTTTACGCATCAACACAGTCTCAAGTACATCGACGTCTTACCGCTTCTAGTCCAAGCGTACAACCAATCTTACCATCGGAGCATCGGACGTGCCCCCCCCCCCAAGAAGTGACTCCCGACAACGAAGTGACCGTCTTCGAGCGCCTGTTTGGTACGTCCCCAACGGTGACTGTCCCCAAGAAATGTGGATTGTTGGCACCAGGAGATTGGATGCTCATTGGCAAAATCAAACGCACTTTCGACAAAGGTTACTTACCTAACTGGACCACCGAATTGTTTCGTGTCACTGAACGAGTGCATGGCCGTCATTCTCCCGTCTATAAATTGGAAGACATGAGCGGGGAAGTGTTAAAAGGAATGTTTTAATTGAACGAGTTACAACGTGTGACCGAAAATGAAGACGAAGTGTACGAGATAGCATTCTCGATCGAAGAACTCATAAAGTGGGAAAACGACGTGTCAAAGAAGTCAAAGTACGTTGAAAAGGATATCCTCCCAGTTCTGAATCTTGGATCGACGATTCTAATATCATAAAAAAGTGACCACCATGCCCATCAACACAGCTTCAACAGCTATCTCTGCATCAGTGACACTCCTTCCCCCACTTCATCTTAGCAAGATCTACAAAAGAATCCCTTGTGGGTGTGGTGTGGAGAACGTGTGCCTAAAACGCAAATCGTCTTTTTCTGTCAGATCTTTGTAGTGTATTGTGTCATCGGTGTTGCCATTGCCAATTTGAGTTTGCAACAAGGAGACAAACAATTGTGGACCATTTACTGAGCAGTTGCATCGGTTACCTTCTCCCCAATCCGTCCCTGAAATACTCCTCTAACGGGAACAACGGGAGTTTTGTGTCAAACGTCAGTCACCCTTTCAACAGTCACCATAATGATCACCACAATCCTCTTTTAGACACTCCTCTGACCTGCAACGACCCCTCTGACAGTTCCATGGATGTGTTTCCCAAAAACACCTTATGCTGTTACACGACCAAATTACCTCAGGCCATCCAATTGGATCACGAAGCCCATTGGGAAGTGACTTTTGTGGAAATCATTCACCCTACACAAATCCAAAACATCACTGAAGATTAGAGCACTTTCCACGTCAAAATCCTGATCCCACAATTGCAAGGAGAGATGAATATAATCGGGTTTTCGGGTGTGAAAAATCCAGTAGCAAACGATCCATCATTCACCATCTATACTATAAAAATTTCGGCAGGATATTATTTTAGCAGTCAACATTTGGTGGACGCGATTGCTGACAGGTTCGAAGCAGAGTTTGGCAAAACCCTGAACAGAACCAGAAAAAGTGTTAAGATTGAGTACCATAAAGTGGCTCGTCGCCTAATGATGAGATTTCATGAACCCGATACGTTGTCGATCAGGTTTAATGGTAGTTTGTTTAGAATTTTGGGTGGACATCCACAGATGGCAGCACAGATTCTGAGTTCAAAAATCAACAACAATATGGACTTTTACGGATCTTTTGGATCCTCGGAAGAACTGAACGAATGACTCAATATGATTTTTTTTGTACTCCGATGTGGTGGAGTACAACGTGGTAGGACACACCTTCGTACCTTTACTGCGTGTCATTCCTTTCAAATTGGATTATGCCACTAACGCTGACCAGGAAGGTGGAAACACCTACCACGTTCACCTCGAATTTGCACATCCTCTCTATTTACCCGTCAGTAAGTCGTGTTTTCGACTCTGTCAACATTAGCATAAAATGAGATCTGGGATAAAATAATTCCATTCTCCAAAGGAAAAGTCATGGTGAAACTCCATTTTCGAAAACGATTCTCTAACGACTCGTAAGTCATGTATCCTGTGTATTGAGGAGTCGCTCGACAGCGAGGACATGGTTTAGGAGATATGTTGAAATCGGAATTTCGTTCGGTGGCTCCGGTTTTGAAGCCGATGGTGACACGAGGATTGCACGCCTTAAAAGATGCCACGTTGACGCAAGGAAAAGAATTCCTCCAAATGTCACCATCGACAAACAAAACCCCAGAGAAGCTTTCTTGAGAACAAGCAAAAATGTCTTGCTTCAAACGGGTAAGCACATTTTGGGTCGGCGGGAAACTCCTATAAATGCCCTGGATGCTACCGAGTCCGTCATTCCTGCTTCCCTGACGCCACAGCAAAGGACAAGGCAGAAAGAGACCACGACGAAGACACCTCTCCAGAGAACTTCACACCCCCAGAGCTAGAAAAACTAAGAAAAGAAGAACCATCCGAGACTTAGACGTTTATGATTATTAAAAAAATCACAGAGAGAAAGAAAGAGAAAATGACGCACCGAGTCTTGCGCCTGTTCTAAATCGGAACTAGATCTGTTTGCCAAGCCACCCACTATGATGATGATGCAAGATTCCCAACGGGTCGAATTTCATCCCGTCTCCTCTTTGACGGATTTCGCTCCCATCGAGTTTAAAATCAAAGGACAGCCCGAAGATTTCGATCTGAATCGCAGTTACTTGTACTTGAAAGTCAAAGTTCTCGATCCAAGTGGAAAGCCTGTAGACAACGACAATGAGGAAGTAGTCCCTGTCAACAATTTTGATGCATTCCTTATTCAGCGAAGTGGATTTGTACTTGAATAACAAACTGGTCTGCAGCAGCATGGATACTTACCCTTACCGACCGTACCTGGAAAATCTCTTGACGTACGGAAAATAAGCCAAAAACACTCATCTGGATGCTTGCGTGGTATGGACACCTGACACGGCAAGCAAATTCAATGACACCGATTTGATTAAAAAAGATGAAGACAACAATGTGGGATTCAACGTCCACGGAAGCAAAATTCTAAACCGTAGTTTAGAACTGATGGATCGTGTGCATTTGGGCATGTGGTTGCAAGGAAAGTATTTGCTGAACGTAGTGGATATCCGCCTGAGATTCAATCGTAGCAGAGCCACTTTTCATTTGATAGCTGATACTGACGGTTACAAAACCAAAATCGAAGAAGCCAGACTTTACATGCGACGCGTGGAAGTGTTACCTAAGGTGGAAAACGACATCAGTCACACTTTGAGCAGAACGACCGCCAAGTATCCAATACGATGCAAAAACCTTCACCATTGCCGCTAATCTCCGATCCAAGATCGAAGATCATCTGTTCCAAGGACAGTTACCCAAACTTTTAATCGTTGGTATCGTTAGCAATACAACCTTCAACGGAGACTACCAGGAAATCCTTTCGAGTTTGAGCATTACAACGTGTCCAAGATCGAAATCAGTCGCGATGGCAAGATCTTGTGTACCAGACCCTTCGAACCTGACTTTAAACAGAAGAATTACTTGATATCGCACTTGTCCCTATACGAAGCCACCGGACAACTAGGGACCAACACCAGTCACGGCATTACCTACGATGATTATGCAGGAGGTTACGCTTTGTGGGCTTTTGATTTCTCTCCAGACCAAGGCAGCGGCGAGGGACATTTCCACCCTATAAAATCCGGTCAACTACGTGTGGAACTTCATTTTGGAGAACCTCTGACCAAGACGGTGAACGTCATCTTGTATGCCAAATTCGATAATACGATAGAAATCAACAGTTTGAGAGAAGTCATTCTAGACTATTAGAAACTATGGAAGACTATTTTCCCTCTTTGAGAGATGGAGAATTTTGGAAATGGAATGGGAGGATACCGTGAAAGCAGAACCTCAAGACAAAAACGAAGAGGATGTGGTGGTCACGTCCACATGGCCAGAAGAAGAACAACATTTAGTCTCCTGTTTTGCTAAGCACCTAGCGGATAAAATTACGGAATTGATCAAGAAATATTGCTATGGATTTCAGAACGATCATCCCATTCAACTTTAACACGATACATATCTGATGATGACTCAAGAAGAAAACTTGAACGAGTATCTGAACGACGCATGGGGTCTCATATCAGAAGAAGCAGTGTTGCATCAGTGGTATAAAGACTTGCGTGATCATTCCTGCCTTCCATTAACTATTCTGGAGATCTATCGCATCGAAGTTCTCTTAGCCCAGAGTGCAGAGACGAGGTTAAGAAAAGATTACTTGTCAAAGATTTTCAAACAAAAGCTCAGAATCGAATTGATGACTTATCATTAGCTGTGAAAAAAAATGGATACACGGGAACTTTATTACCTTTTGAACAACAGTTCGTACACTTCGTTTTGAAATCCTGTCGTGTGTGCTAAAGATGATCTACCTCATCACAAACCTCAAGACCATCAAGCTCATGTCATCAACACGGACGACAGTCATCTCCCAGGAACCCACTGGGTAGCCGTCTACTTTCCTAAAGAGGGTTGTTTGGAGTATTTTGATTGGCATGGATTACCCCCTTTGGAAGACGACATCATCGACTTTATGAGAAGAAATGCCCA
Organism: Megalonaias nervosa; assembly: GCA_016617855.1. NCBI lineage: Eukaryota > Metazoa > Mollusca > Bivalvia > Unionida > Unionidae > Megalonaias > Megalonaias nervosa. The sequence continues at coordinate 75,391 of JAECUM010004133.1, read as the reverse complement.
GACGACACGATTCAATAATGTGAAATTACAACGCACAGATTCCATGGTGTGTGGACAATATTGTAGTTTCTTCATCAACGCAGTCTTGGATATTCCTTGGAACATTTAGTGACTTATTTTGATGGTAACTCTTCTAGAAACGATGACAAAGTAGATCGATGGCTTTTTGGCCATTATGGTTATCTTTTGTCTTTAGCTAGGAAACGCGTTGTACATCAATGGCCCAATGACTTCCATCACTGTAAATCTAACTTGACTTCACAACGTTGTCAACCTTGTCCAAAAATGTTTGTCTGATATTATTGTTAAATGTTAGTGGTTAGTTGTTTGTTGAATAAAAAATGTTGTGTTTTGGAAAAATGTGTCTGTCGTTTGTTTTTGAAAAACACTGTGAATATATGCTCTTTGACTTCTCTCTATCTCTCACCATGACATTAGCTATCATTGCTTTCCGACCCAACAAAAACCCAGTAGGGATGTTTTCTATCGCGTCCGCTTTTAAACCATATAAAGCGGGGTAGTCTCCATTCTGACCATCCATTGTTTAACTCGTCAACCTACGAAGATTCCTTCCAGACTAGCCAAGCTGAACGAAGCTTACGTGAATTTACATCGTGTCATGCAAAACCTGATACCAAAGCCTGAAGAGATAGAGAATGTCATGATGTTAAAAGTGACCGAAGACCTGATAGAAGAACTCTTCAGAGAAGAAATCAAGAAAGAACAAGAAGAGGGAACAGAGAAGTACAGACTTCAGAAGCAGCAGAGAGAACAGCAACAACAACAGCAGCAGCAACAGCAGCAGGAACCAGACAGAGGTTTTGTCGACTGTCTTACTGACGCCAAGGAGTTCTCCTTCTCTTTCCGCAGAAGCAAACCGTATTCTGTAGGAAAGCCTGCCCCCAGATGGGGACGCAATCTTAGACAATAAAAGATTGCCATCACTACCTGTCAACACAACAGCCATTTTCAGGGCTACCCAAAACTCTCGAAAAGACATACTAATTCAATTGCCAAAAAATGTGTGTGTTTATGTTAAAAATTGAAGTGTATTTATAAACACTTCGTTTCTTCTGTCAGAAAAAATCCACACTTCGTTTCTCTGTCTTGTCCGATATTGTGTGTCTGTGTTTGTAAGTAAAAAATAGTCAACGTGAGTGTTTCTTTTAGGTTGGCGCGTTCCATGTAAGAGTAATAGTGGTATTGTAAGTTTTAGTGTAAGGGGATGTTTTCCTTCACGTCCGTGCTCCAGGGATATAAATCGGAGCGATCATCAGTCTGGCTACCCATCGTTGACGTATCAACATTGAAGATGAGTAACAGAATTGCAAAGTTACTGTAACTTCAGATGCACATGGAGTATGCCAGGCGGTTGCAAGACGAACTGGCCATAGAGGCAATACAGGAGGAAGCCAGAATAGAAGATTAGGAAGAGAAGAGGAAAAAGAAGAAAGAGAAGGAAGAAAGAATCCTGCCACACCTCATATTGAGGCCTCAGTGTGAGGTCAAGCCTGAGGTGAGAATGCCTCCACAGGCAATAGAACCACCACAGGCAAGTCAATCGCAGCCACAACAGCCACAACAACCACTACCACCAGTACCAAGAGCCATGATCCCTCAGAGTTAAAACTGGGAGGAGGAAATAAGGAGGCCACAGCATCCACGAGTGTGACATAGGAGAAGACAGAGGGAACAAATCTTCACTATCTATCAAACGGAGGAGTGGGATAGTGAAGCCACGCAAGCCCCGTCTGCATTTCCAACCACAAACATCATTTGGGAACAGGACTGGAGCAGATGTTGTATCGTATCTGTGGTGCCATACCTGGGATATGTCACCATTAACAGGGTGCATCTGAAGTTCCAAGAAAAACAGACCTTCTCAGGGCTAACCAGATATTCAACTTGCCAATTTGTGTGAATGTAGAGTAGTGTGACTATAAACACTCACTCCTTTACTGATGTGTGTGTGTGTGAGTGTGTGTTTGAATGCATTCGCTTACGTTTGTATGGATAGTAGATATGGTGTGTTTTTTCTTCTCTTCCCGTCTGTGTGGATAGTAAATATGGTGTGTTTTCTTCTCTTCCCGTCTGTGTGGATAGTAGAGCGTGTGTTTTATGCGTTCGCGTACGTTCGTGTGGATAGTAGATATGGTGTGCTTTTTCTTCTCTTCCCGTCTGTGTGGATAGTATATAATGTGTGAAGTGAGTGTAAGGGATGTTTTCCTTCACGTCCGTGCTTCACGTATATAACGCGGAGAGGTCTTCAGTCTGGCTACCCAATATTGACTAGTCAACACCTCGAAAAAATGAATTTGTTCAACGAATTGAAAGACATTTGGTACTGGATGGCTGATGCAGCCTACGTGGTGGAAAGACTTGGATAAGAATAGAGATCTCAAGTTACGAAAGACTTTGTGACAAGTCAAGTCACCAGCCTCAAAGTAGCCAAGGTTCTGGTACAAGGCATGATAGAGGAGGAAGGAGAAAAATTAAGAATCTTCATCCATCCGAAATATGTGAGAGTGGGGACATTGAAGTAGGCCCTTGATAATGTCATCCAAGTGAGATGCATTTTGCAAGACATAGCCAATTTCACCGAGTGGTCTTTTCTCAAGTGGGGGTTAGAGAAATTACAGAAAGCTGAAGACATAATGAAAAAGGTGATTGAAGAAGAGGTAAAGAAAATCAAATAGACCTGGACAAAAGAGAAAAGGAAAACAGAAAGAGAAAAGAAGAGTTTGAAAGACTGAACAACAACTGGATGAAAGTGCAAGAAAAATTTATTTCTATGGGACATCCTGACTGGATGCCTGAGAATGAAAAGAAGAAGAAGAAGAAAGGAATCATAGAGAAAGTGAGAAGCTGGTGGAAGAACTAGAGAAAACAGAGCAACCCGAAGGCCCTTTTAAGGGCCACTCCACTGCCTCGAAAAGATTTACTTTTTCTTGCCTAATTTTCTTTCCTATTGTATACTTTAGGTATGATAGATTGATGTTCATCAATCTATGCTTGCATTGTATATGTTATTTCTCACCCATGCGACAGAGGAATCTAGCTGTTTTGCTAACCTTACTTTTCTTGTTTCAGTCCAGTCATCTCATACTAGTCATCTCAGTCAAGGTGTCCCCACGCTAGGGACAACTTTTAAATAATAAACCTTTGTCGTCTTCTGCTATGCCTGACGTAGTTGTTCTAAAATCAAACAACAACAACGACAACAACAACAAACAAATATATAACAAAACAACATAGTAACTTAAGGACTCTCCATTTTTGAGAAAACACCATACAAAACATTTCGAGAGAGACAGACACATATACGCACACGATGTTGAGCTTTTTGGTATTTCGATAGTTCGTTCCACACAGCATAGTTAGTTTTATCCTATCTGCAAGCCTGACTCAGTACATTTTCAGGTCAGCGTCATTAATTGTAGCTAAAGCTACCTAACTAGTTTTAAATACTTCGTATGAAACAAATTATATACTGTTAGCTACATTTAATGACGCTGATCTGAAAATTGACTGTGCTACAGATAGGATAAAATTCTCAATGCTGTGTGAAATGAACTATGACAGAAAACACTGGTCTATGCACATAGACTATAGACTTATACACTTCATATCTTCCAACGCTCTTAACAACTACAGAAAACTTAGTAACAGCCAGAAATGTGTAATGTCAAACATGCTTTATTCTATTTTTGTTAAGCATCTCCATTGCGCCCCAGTTGAATCAAAAATATACCTAAAATATTTAATGACAAATAATGCACTTACCGTCAACACATTAATCCATAAGCAAATTTCACTGTAACACTTGCCATATTTCCAAGACAGACAAATAAATTTTCAAAGAATCTGTGAACTTGAAAGTTTAGCACATGGTTATCCGCTGGGGTCAGTATCTGGAGGGTCTTTTATACACGGAGGTACTTTTACAATCAATATTAATTACAACACAAATATGTCACAGTTTCACCCCCTCTAAAGAAAAGGAGAGTTATATATGATAGTGACACGGATCTCTAATTACCCGTGAATAACCCAAGCACGGACACTCATGCTACATGTATTTACACTACAACAGAGCTGTGGGCTGAGTACAGTTTCATTATGTACAATATAATTTTCTAAATTGGAACTAATGAAAATGAAATATTTTCTTGTAATAAATATTAACTATTTATTGTTAATTTCATATAACATCCATATATTAAATGTGATAATACCTAAAAACTATGCAACGTTTAATGTTGTTATTTTGTTTTGACTCACGCATAAAAACTGTGTACTTCGGATGACACGTCATGCCACAGTCCTCATTAACATATTTGTATTAATGCACCACATGTAAACATTGGCGCGTGAACTATATTGCACAAGGGAGGAGTTCTTTCTTACTTTAAAGGATAATATTGGGTGAGAAAAATAATCTACGTTGGGGTTTGGACCGAGACAAGGAAATCCTAGTCGCGGGGTTACATTATATGTCTCCCCACTCGGCAAGCCTCGTGGGAAGACAAATAATGTAACCCCTTGACTGGGATTTCCTTGTCTCGGTCCAAACCCCAAGATAGATTCTATATGTCTCTAGCCATGTTTCTATGTCTCTGTCTCTATTGTTTTTGTCCCTACCTAGGTAACCGCGCGTATTCAGGTCAGCCACTTGCAACATTGTTGCCAGTACCGTGACGTCACCCTACCTGTTCCATTCCTTTTGTCCTTATACAGACCCAACCTTTTGTCCCTATATATGCCCAATCTTTTGTCGGTATAAATCTTGTCCCTATACAGGTCCGGGGGGTTGGGGTTGGGGTTGTAATGTGTTTTCCCATTGTCCCTATATAGCCCCCTTCACTACTCATATACGTAGTACAACGAAACAATATGAAATTTTGTTCCAAACGTATGTTCGTCAATAACTGCAAAATTCGTCATATTTCTGCATCTCCAAAAGACCTCACAAACTACCAGCGCAATTGAAAACAAGCTTTATTTTTTAAAACATAGGATACTTTTTAGTACCTTCTAACACATTAAACTTTCAAACGTAATCTCGTTTGCGCTCCTCCTTAACGAAATGACCAATAGGACAAACCGCGTTCTTGTCTCATCCCTTATGTTCCTCTCGTTATGGGCCACATAATCAAGGTTAGGATATTTAAACTTTAAAAAGAGGATACTCTGGAGAGTCGGTGTGCCTGTATCTTTAATCATTGTAGAATTAAGTACCCAAATGGAGTACACGTAGGGGAAAATGGGATGTATGGAGACCCTACATAAATCTCGAGTATAAAGTATTAGAAAATGCCTTTTTCCTCCTCTTTTTAAAAAATAATTGACACACAAATATAGCCTGTCATTTGCATTATATTTGTCTTTTTTCTGATGGAGGCTTTGAACTTTTTGAATATTTGAATGAGGGTAGTTAAATATAGAAGAGATGCATGAAGAAGGTCAACCCACATCAACAACAACAACAACAACAACAACAGTAGCAGCAGCAAAATGGAGCTTACGGTATTATTTTACTCACACGGTCTGAAAGATAATGGAATGATGATGGAAATAATAAGAAATCTCGTTCCTTACCATGACCATTTTAAATAGCATTTATTTCTAAAATATATTTTGTAGACTAAATTCTACCCTTGTAGACTAAATTCTAATCTTATTTAAATTCACAATCTTGAACTCTGACAAGTCTCTTTAAAATATGAAATAATAATGTGAGACATACACATTCATACTATGAAAATACTGAAATCAGCATTGAAAAAAATTAAAATGCCATCTCTGTTAGTATTATTATTCATTGTTTCCTAATTGATGAATTTCTTCAGCACACATCTTTACAGTATCCTCTACTGAAGACTATATTTTGGACAAAATAAAACTGAATACAGTAGTTATCGAGGAAGTATTTAAGGAAGAAAGGGATTATATTGCAGTGTTAGGACTTTTACTCTACTTGTAATGCAAAGACATGTATAAAATACTTTCGCTTGAAAAGGGGGAACATACGTTTTAGGACATAATTGATTTTATCCAAAGGAACCCTACACGGCAACAAGTTATTTATACATAATAATTTCCCTGTTATAGTTCAAAGTATTCCACGTGATAGAGGTGAGGTATATGACTCTTTCCAACTGCTACTAAATCGTATATCAACATTTCGAGCTTCCTAAGAAGCAGAGATTTGATTTCTCATTTGTGTGTGTGTGTGTGTGTGTGTGTTTGTCTATGTGTGTATGTATGCATGTATATGTATATATATATATATATATATATATATATATATCCAAAGATCGGAATTAGCTTTAACATAACCTTGAAAGCAATTTGTTTTTAAATATTGCTATTTCAACTGGTTGATAACATTTTTAATTATCTAGGTCTTTATTGTTTATCATTACTCTGTCTCCTAATGCTGATTAGTACGAAGCATTTGCACATGACATTACAATTTGTCAGAGAGAGAGAGAGAGAGAGAGAGAGAGAGAGAGAGAGAGAGAGAGAATGGCTATATCGAGACAAAAATGGAGGGGACGGAGCCTTGTAGGATCTATCTTTAGTATAATTGCCGGTGTTCCGTTGCTGGGTTTCTAAGTTATATACATGTCTCTCTTTATCTTATAAATTAAACTGTATATGGGTGTTATATATGTGCCTGTGGATCGTCGAGATCGGGTGAGACGATCTACCACAGCTGCTCCATCTTTTTAAATCAAATTATAAACCAACAGTTGGACTGCAGGCCTCACCACTAGTAGAAAAGTTATCTTATTCGTGAATAAACAGAGACTTTTAAAATGAGTCGATGTCCATGTGTGTACGCACGTGTGTGTTTTCTCACACACCCAATTAATAATAAATTGATGATATTTCCAAGTAGCATTGTGAAAACGACAATTAAACGTTTGATTTTAAAACACTCCCATAATACTAAAATTAGCAATGTATGTACATACAGGTATAGAACAGACGGATAGAGAGGCCTAAATACAGATAGAGAGAATTTTTTATAACGATAGACACTAGTAGATGCTTGTTAACGAGATTTATTTATGTATTTTTCCTCGCATTACAAACCATTACCATTGTGAATGTCTCAATATATTCAACACTGTTCTCGAAAATTAGCGCCGTGCAGTTCTTGGAGATACACATAAAAATTCATCTCAAGGTCATAGATGTCAGCCATCTGGCCACGCCCCGAGATCGAAATGAGTTTGTAGAAAAATATACTGGATAACACTTGGTGAAATACCTAGAGTACAATTATTGGTCAGCATGTATATCTTTTTATGATTACAATAATATATACTAAGTTTCACAGTAATCAACTAAAAAGCTACAGTAGTTACATTAAAAAAATTTCTATCATGAACTGCATTCATCTGTAAGTAAGAAGGGCAACAACTCCTCAAAAAAAAGAAAGATAGCAGAAAGTTGGATGGACTTTGCGTTCACAAGATTCTTTCCTAATACCTTCAGCTGCAGGTAAAAATTCGGGGATATCTCCGACAAAACTGCAGATTCAAAGTAATTTATCCATATGTGTATCCTCAGGTGATGACCATAATATTTTGCAACTTTCATGCCAACGCATCAAAATCCGAGGGACAAGTTGCACTGAAAAGATTGTATCGTACACTAGATGAAGCCACAATACCGAAAGGGCAAAAAAGTAATAAATGCGGAAGCAGTATAAATTTTCCAAATGCACATCCTCTGGTTATCACCATACTATTTATTAATTTAAATGTCATCCTTTCAACACCTCCAGAAATATATATGCTAAATAGATTACAAACCATTACCTGAAATGCGAAAGACAATAACTGAATACTGCCGGAGCAAAGTGATTAGTCAAAAGCAGTATACTTTGGTCTTGACGTTGATATTTGTCAATTTCCTTGACAATGACTCAAAACCTGCAGGACAAATTGAGTTAAATTGATTGGTGAATGCTGGAACACGCAAGAGGCAATAACTCTATAAAAAAATGGAGAAGAACAAGAGTTGTCTATATACAGGACATCAAGTGAGCCTTGTACTATTTACCAAGGTTGAAGGCAATAAAGAAAGAAGAGAATTGATCCCGCCCATAAATTCAGCCAGGACAACATTTCCATCACCTGAAACAATAAATAAATAAATAAATACAGGAAATAAAACACAATATTGTGATTACAAATAAACCTAACAATATCCATAGTTATTTAAAATAAAAAAAAAAATTAAATTGATAATGACAAGGCTATTAAGATAATGTTAAAACAGGTAAGCCTCATAAATAAATGCCTATTAAAAAATTTTGATGCCTATTTAGTCTCCACTTAGAAAAACAAAACAGAAGAAAATATATTTAGGACATTTTTGCAATAAAATATAAAATGTTTCCTACTTTGAACACTGATGTGTGTGTGTGTGTGTGTGTGTGTGTGTGTGTGTGTGTGTGTGAGAGAGAGAGAGAGAGAGAGAGAGAGACTGTTTTACACTTACTGTTTGTATCAAGAAGTGTGAACAGAGATTGGAATTCATCTCTGTTCAGATACGAATCAGTTGGTCGGACATCAAGAACTAAGAATATCGTTCTTGAGAAGGAGCTGGGTCCAAGTTTTAACTTCTCCATCATGACACCGGTTTCCTGTACCGATAATAGACCATCCTCTAGAAATGAAGAAAAACATTGATACTTTTGTATCTATCAGCTACACTAACTTTTGTATCTATCAACTACGCTAACTTTTGTATCTATCAGCTACACTAACTTTTGTATCTATCAACTACACTAACTTTTGTATCTATCAACTACACTAACATTTGTATCTATCAGCTACACTAACTTTTATATCTATCAACTACACTAACTTTTGTATCTATCAGCTACACTAACTTTTGTATCTATCAACTACACTAAATTTTGTATCTATCAACTACACTAACTTTTGTATCTATCAGCTACACTAACTTTTGTATCTATCAACTACACTAACTTTTGTATCTATCAACTACACTAACTTTTGTATCTATCAGCTACACTAACTTTTGTATCTATCAACTACACTAACTTTTGTATCTATCAACTACACTAACTTTTGTATCTATCAGCTACACTAACTTTTGTATCTATCAACTACACTAACTTTTGTATCTATCAGCTACACTAACTTTTGTATCTATCAACTACACTAAATTTTGTATCTATCAACTACACTAGCTTTTGTATCTATCAGCTACACTAACTTTTGTATCTATCAACTACACTAACTTTTGTATCTATCAACTACACTAACTGTTGTATCTATCAACTACACTAACTTTTGTATCTATCAGCTACATTAACTTTTGTATCTATCCGCTACACTAAGAAGTCGCTTATACCGTTGGTTATTCGTCCGTCATGCATCTTAAGCCTGTGTGTCGTCAGTCAACACTTTCAATATTTTCTTCATAGCTGGCACACTGGTGCAAGTTTCTCCCAACTTCATACAAAATGATGTCCATTAAACCGTCAAGTTCGACCGTTGTTACAAAAAAATTAGACGAAACATTTAAATGACTTTTTATCCATCCCCCCAACAGAATTGGACTAAATTTGTTAGAAATTCTAAACATATACAGTTTCTTCTTGAAAACGTATGCAAATGATGCAAATGAATGTCATGACAAAAAATGGAGAACCTCTAAACAACTTCTTAATATCAGTTCTGAGAGAGAGAGAGAGAGAGAGAGAGAGAGAGAGAGAGAGAGAGATGCATTGAGTAATTACAAAGAAGATATAGAGGCTGTAAACCTTTGTGGAGAGAGACATATATAAATAGAAAGACAGAGACAGACAGAGATAGAGGAATACTAACTGTTGCTATCATAATGCAGCAATGCTTGCTCGAATTCAGGGTATGTGATATTATTGTCCTGTAGGATTAGACTATCCATCAAGGAAAACACGGTTTGGACATTTTGTTGGAAAGGTAGACCGTTAGTGGTTGATTCCGTGGATGATGTTGTATCGGTTTGAGTCCATCCAAAACTATAAAGGAACAAGAACAACAAATTATATTCATTGTTATTTTGACTTGTACATATTCAGCGAAGATAACAACTTATTTTGCTGGTGCTGCCATTTTTATAAAGTTTGTAAAATGTGTTGAACCTAAACGATTGTAAGGTGCGATTTTACTACATTATATGTGTCGCTCCCTGCTGCGTTTCCGAATACCTTATTACTCTGTCTGGTAGCATTTTATCCGTCGAAAGAGATTTAAAAATAATTCAAGGCATACAAAAAGAATATCTTAGAACTTTAGAAGTAGGGTAAACGACACTTCCAAAAGAGAAAGGTTTCGATCCTGACAACTCAAAAACCGGGAAAGCGTTCAAAACAGAACCGAAAAAGTATCGCAACAGAAAGCAAGTTAACAAGGATTTTGGGGAAATGTTTACACACTTAGAAGAAAATCTGAATTTCATGTAAATTTGTGTCGCATTGTTCAATACCTAGATGTATAGAAAAAGGAGTAATGCATTTCTTTGTAACATTTAAGGAATGATTAATGATTAGAAGATTTATGAATGTTGTCTAAAATGTAAAGAAGTGGCGATACGCAAGAGCTGAATCATAAACGGGGGTCTTCTGGTTAACATAACTGCATGCATATTTGCGATTGGGAAGGTTTTCTGACGCCATATTTATGGTATGCTTACATATTTACGGCTGATTTTATATGGTGTAACGCAGTTGAAATAAATTTATTGAATCTCGAGAACAAGTACTACAAACCATACGTATAAAGAACACAAAAATGTTTTGCTATTTATTTTTCGGTAATAATAACGGAAACACTGCTAGATCATTCACCATCCAGAGTTACATGGGTTTGAAAATCGTCTGATAGTGACCTAAGTGTGAATGACAGTCCATTGTTTTGATCCTTATGCTTAGCTATTATATAAACATTATTTCAAGACATCCACAAAACTCCACAACAATGTCCTTGAGCTAAAACGTCTTTCTTTTTGGCGCAACTTTTCAAAAAAGTGATTTTTAGAACTGTATTTTAAGACGATATGGATCAGCAGATACGTATATCTTTATTTTCTTTCTTTATTGGGACATTTAATTACCTGGAATTTAAAGGACATTTCCCTGACTTAGATATTTATTGAAGCTTTGCTGCAAGTCAAGAATATACATAATTGACATGAATTACATTAATAAACACAAATCTCAAAGTACACATAAAGACTGCAACACATCGTATGAAATACACCTATATTAATAATGAACATTATGACAATAGAGTTACCTAATAATTACTGTGAGTCATTTCACATATATTGTAAGGATTGTAATCAATGATAATTAAAACATGCACCCAAACAAGAGGATTGTCATATGGGGTAGAAGACTGTTGACCTGTATAAGTAATTACTGGTTACTATCAATGTATATCCAACAACAACTCTGATTGGTGCACCTATAATAGTTGACTTGATAGTGTTTGTCACCACTCCTTGACCAAATGTTGTTGCCGCGGCAAGCCAACAAATAGCATCTTCAACCACAAGCACATTTTGTATTTTATGAGTAATGCGATTCTCTAAGCGACTTCATCACGTAGTTGTTGTTCCGCTTCGATTATTTTTCATGTAGATAGCATTGAAAGTCTATTATAGTTCTTGTATTAATAATGTGTTCACGTAGTATAATTGCTCAACAGACCGACCTTGATCAGATGGAACACTCACCCACCGTTCCAACCAATTACCGGGTATTCTTTTTTACTGGTGCAACTGTCATGCAATCAGAAAAATGTACTTGGATAATATTTCGGCTATTGAGTTTTCTTGGGGCCTTAAATCTGTTATGTATTTGTGTGGACTTGACCTTTGTGACTGAGGGTTGTGCCAATGACATTTTTGTCATGATTCTAAGAAAGAAACCAATATGTTTAAATTAAGTTCATGACCAGGGTTTCTTCCGTAGAAAATAATATTGTGTCGTCGGTTAAGTTATATATATATATATATATATATATATATATATATATATATATATATATATATATATATATATATATATATAAAGAGATTTAGTAAGCAATTATTAATACCTATCTTAATATCTGTCTGTGGAATCATTTTTGTTTGTGTTCCGATATAATTTGTGAAAACATATTTGTTTAAATCATTCATTATAATTACAAAGTGCACACTGACCTCTTGGACTAAAATTCTACTGTGGGCTATTGAGGACCCCTTCAAAGACAATCTGGATTGTATAATTGGGATACATCAACGAACTGAAGGCTATTTGTATATTAGTACAGTAAAGACTATTGGTACGTCAGCACATTTAAGACGGATGGAATTCATTCGATACATTCTATACTTTTGGATTTGTAATAGGATATATATGAATACTTGGGATTATATTTCCAATACCCGAAGTTTCTCTTCATTTGTTACTTAGAGGAATAATTTCCATACTGAATTTTACTGAAATAGTTGGTTTCACTTCTTTTCTGTTACCTACTTTTAATGTCGTAACATACGACGTTGATAGAAAACCATACTGATCACACCATTGAATAATGTCAGCAAAGATCGTTCTCGTCTTCGTCCAAGTGCTGTTACATGAAACGTGCATCGTTGTTGGATAACAGTCGAGATATTGTTTTTTCTTAGTTGAGTCAATATTGGTGTAGTATATTGATTCTGAATTGTAACATATGTGAATTTAGCTGTGCATTCCACATCCTCGTTGTAGAAACAATCACAAAGTGTTTCCATATTTGGTGGTGCTGACACAATGGTTACAAGCTGGCTTAAAGCTGGCATTTGCAACAGCTGATTTTTATTTGGCTTTAGCAAAATTATATCTCACTGTGTACGAGAGTTGGTCAACCCCTTTTTCACGCAGATATGCATCAACAAGTGGTACAAAATCACTACTAATGGTATTATCACCGGTCAGTTGATCCAATACTTTGTCGGAAAAATTCGCCATCTTATCACCGCGGTCAGAATCCATCACATGAATGTAACAGTAAAATCATATCTTAAACAATAATGCCAAACACTGATAATACCGTGTCAGGATCACGTATCTCATGCATCTATATTCTTTCATTCTTGTTAATCTCAGATAAGTTTTAAATCTGCAGGATCTGAACTAAAGATATAGTATTTCTTTGGTCTAATATTTTGGCTTCAGCATTAGGATCTTACAGTAATTTTCTTTGTTCTACTAACTGAAAAATCAGAGACCCGCTTGTGGTTGTAAATAATCAACAAATAATATCCAGATATAAATCTCAAGTCACGATTTGGACGAATTAATATATTTTCATTTATCTGTTTAGTGTTGCCACTCACGACCTTGATATCAACGAATAAAAAAGCGTTGTCACTCACGACCTTGTTATCAGTGAATTAAATATCCACATATTGCTTCGTTGCAACATCATCGTTGAACCAGCTGAATTCCGTTTGTATTTATGATAGAGTCTCCACTCGTTTCATTGCCAGACCTTTTAACATTTGTGTCGACGTCATCTTTGATAAAAGCAACCGACACGCCAGTGTTTTTGATATTCCCAGCTTAATTGATCGCGGCCAGATTTTGAGTGACTACTCCTCGCACTCTTACAAGAACATCTTGAATGTCCACATTAGATATACTAAATTTACCAGTCCACAAGCTCGACCAGGTCAGCTTCACTGACAATCCAAGTGGTAAACTCGGCAAATCTGTTTTGGTGGGAAACCTGCTCATATCTACATCAGGGCCGCGTCTGGTTGAGTAGCGCCCTTAAATCTTAATATATATTTTGTAAAATGATAAGTGTACTTTAATGTAAAATCAGCAAGCGTTGGCTCGGATGGTGAACACTCAAGTTAACAACAAGATGGCAACATATTGGTCTATCCAACCGTGTTTGCAATGGGACAATTGAATAAAACAGTGGTAGGCAGGGTTGTTCGCCTTGGATTAAAATATGAACTTTAAGTGGTGGCGCAAACCCTTATCCAGTCAAAATGTGATATGTTTCTGTTATTATGTATGCAACCGAATGAATCCCAGGTCCTCTTTTCAAATACAGATTAATGATGTCGTGTTTTCTTTCTTGTGCGAGCGACCATTCCTGACTGCCTTTTCTGGGAGCCTTGAGGTCAAAGTTCATTCTGCATAAAATAAACTTCGGAAATGCTTGACTGACTTTACCATCGCGAGTAAATCAAAATTGGTTAACGGCAATACCTTCTGCGGGTTGCGTCGGGTACTGTCGTACTCTTGCTTATACATTTGGATTTATATGTGTGTGTGATCAATCCATTAAAAACCACCAAATTAAGGGGCTGCATCATTGCCCGGCCATGAAGTTTATTGGTAGGAATATATATGGAGCATGCATTTGGAATCGCAGAGTCATATTCGTGCACATTTAGCAGTGGCTTCCAATCAAATCCCAATTGCAGATTCCTCTTGAAGATACAAATACTGAATATTATCGGTGAACAGCCCAAGCTCCACATGTGTTTTTAACATGGGAACGTGCCAAGACATTCCGGGTGACATAACGCAATGTGCTGGGTCTAAAGTATGCACCCGCATAGCGGTGTCACGAGACACCAGAAAGATGCCAGCGAGAAACACCACGTCTGTTCTCGACTACAAATAGTGAAAGTCACATAAGTCACATACAAACAAACGCGAACTAAAAGTTTATCCCATGCTCTCAATCATTTTCTAAAAATTCCCTCTCGAGACAATCATGAGTAAAAAGCAGCTCTAGTCGGTGGAAACTGTGTCCCATCAAAAGTGTCACATCCCTCATATAATCGTAAGGATGCACCCCGTTGCGGGTGAGTAAACCAACTATTTCATCAGAGGCACCACCGTATCGACTAGTGATCTGAATCGATCATTGCCATCAGCTACAAAGTTACTGGCTAACTTAGCCAGGCTGGAATTCATAAACTGCATCATTTCAATGAATTGCAGCTGGTCAATCCTAAATGTCATATATATTTGTTTCCATATCGATTGGAATGGCGCTTATTCGTGCCTTTGATTGTGTTTCTAATTATTGCATTATTACATGGCCATGACACCCACGAAGTTTATGAAACACTTCAAGCATTTTTTTAAATGTTTTGTTTAATATGAAGCCGCACGTTGCATGTGTTGTGTGCAGCTCCTGAGCTATCGCACCAAACTTTAGAATACTTTGACCACGGTATGGCATAAACGTTTCCTGCAGTTTGCCACTAATTCCGCCACAGTAAAAATCATGGCAGTCAAGCTATTGTTCTGTGTTAAATAAATACAGGCAACATCTGTACGGAAAATTATGCCCGTGTAGCTGCAGTAGGTTAATCAACTTTAAAATGTTCTTTATCCATGCATAATGTGACCTACTTTGAAAAATTTTCTTTATCCATGCATAATGTGACACGATCTCTGAACCATTCATATTGCGCAGAAACAACAGGTTAATGGGAGTCCACTCAAGCACATATTTGGTTTGTACATCTTAAGCAGTGAAATGGGATAAAAGACTTTGTTCAAAGCGAACACATTAATAGTGATACACGTTTTAAGTGCTTCAAACGTTTTGAGCGTGGACAGGAAATTCTATGTCGCGAAAATTGAGTTCACTCATGTATTGTTGGCATTTCTGCGCCTAGTCTGTATTACCACTAGTGGTTAAATCGCATATTAAAAGCATTTATTTTCATTGATTCTCAGATTTGTCTCTGACCGTGAAGTTAGTATGTATTTCGATCTGCGAATAAACTCTAACGGGAAAATATGCACTTCAGCTAGCACAGATCGTTAGTCCATCCAAATTCTGCGGTGGTATATCTTTCTAACATCTCGAGATCCAATCAAAGCTTTTGTTGAGTTTATAATAATTAGCCTCTATGTCAATGAGGTTTAATATTATAAGAGCATCACAATAAATTTATATGTTGTGGTCTTAAACCCTAGTCTGATGACTTGCGATTCAGCAGCATACTCAGATGTACATAGAAAACAATATTTTGCTTCAATTCCACCGATGCATCTGTGTTGTAACAATTCCTGTGGTTTAACTTCAGAGGTGCCCGGGAGCAGTAACGTTGATCCGTTTCACCAAATCTTTACCTGACACGTATTCGGCTGGAATAATTATCTGATAGTTTTGTAAATCACGATGACGCTGGTGAAACTGAATCTCGGGTACATGTGCTTTCTGTGTTTTGTGGTAAATAACAAAAGTATCCGTAATACGACGACGGCTGTCTTGTTCACGAATATTCTCAGCAGCGTCGGCAGTAATAATGGCTGCAGTACGAAGACGGTCTTGTTCATTACAGACCACACGCGCAATTTCGACTCTCTGGATTAGTGGAGGTTTGAATATTTAATCGTGGTGCAGTTTCACGAAGCTTTCACATAATCAGACACGGTTTCGCAGTGATACCTATTTAAGAGAGTATATCAGCGTTACTTGCGCATCTTTATATTTATATATCACCCTCACCCACAAATTGTTCTAGGTGTGGTACTGTTGCGATGCATTTGGTTGATCCGGGGGAAACAACTGTGATTTATCCAGGGCAAGTTGAATCACACCCAGTTGTGGTTCTAATAAAGTAAGTATGTCAGCTTCTCGCATGTGCTTTGGTACTCGCACCCCAGGCTCATGTGCTTGTTGCTTTAGTTGAATCACAGTCGTCATACTCATATGTGAAGTAAATTCTTTACCTACTTGCATATTCCGTAAATAATTATTTTCTCCATCGAAACTGTCAGGTGTTAGCTCAACGATGTTAACACCATTGTCAGGTATTTCTATAACAGTTGCGAAAGCGAGTCTTGGCCTGCGTAATCGATAATATTCGCAAAAAGATATCCATTATCAGCAAAGCTGATTACGGAATTTGACTTAGATGTTATATTTAATACATGACCAAGCACATGTACCAACACGTAACACGAGCAAATATAATTTACAATATTCATAATGGCAAGTTGTGCCGCAATGTTCACGTTTTCCAAGGTATACACCATTGCAATGATTACGTTCAAATGTCATTGACCTTTATATACGTACAAACTTGTATTAATTAACATAATTAATCATCTGTGTTTTAATAAAAAATATGATTTATGTTTTCGAATGATGGTGTTCGTAATTTTATGCGTATGTGGTCCTCATCCCATGTATGTATATGTACCGATCATCGCAGAGGATATTATTTCGTTGCTATACAAACGCTTTTGATCAGTGACAGCCTTTCCAAATTCTTAGTGGTGCGTCGTGAACAAATTTTATCACTTAAATGAGCGTCACTTTTACAATGAAATCCAATGACCTAAAATGCCTTGCACTGCTTTTATACTGACGCAATAGTTTCTTTGTATTTACAGGCGAAAATCTTTTCACGAACTAATAATATTGCACCATTCGCTTAAACTCTTCATTATCGATATATGTCTCACAGTTACGTACAGAGGTCATCGTCAATTCCATATATTAATGCCAGATGTATCTCTTTAATTAATTTATTCTAGAAGATCATTACTTCATATGTTATTTGCTTGTTATTTCAGTGTCATCATCTTCATCATTGCAGTACTGTTTCGTTTCTGGTGATCCAATCAACGACAGCGACTAACCTTTAGTGTGCACAGTATCCAATAATGCCTTTATTGTCAGGTTTTATCTCATAATATTTGCCAAGTGTGCACATTGAAGCTCCAAGATGTTTCCTTAATTGATAAATGTATCAGTATGCTGCGGAAAGTGTTCGAAAAGTTATACAACATCTTCCCGGCCTCTTTGACAAATCTGTATCATGTATTTAAGCGAAATAGTGATTTAATTTTTCTGTAACGTTGAGCATACTCAAATGATCTTGTATATTTATCCCAGCGTTGGATATATCCATAAATTCTTTTAAAATACTATATTTATCAGTTGTGAATCGTGCTGCTGTAATTGTTTAACAGAAAAATAATCTCCACCGAAGTAGGTATAGGATACTCTCTGCCAATATAAAATAACTTCCGCTAGTATAAAATATTCTCAGACTAACTCTGCGACAGAAAATATACACAGCCTAGTGGCGAACAATAATCGTTTTTCTGCTGTCGCACAGAAATTTGAGGCATAGCCACAATCAGTTATAAAGGCCTGACTGAAATCTTTGTGTGTGTGTGCGTGCGTGTGTGTGTGTGTGTGTGTGTGTGTGTGTGTGTGTGTGTGTACCACGCGAGAGTTGATTCAGATCATCGTGCATATAATTAATGTTATAATAGCAGTTTTGCTGGTGACTGATATAGGTCAACTGTCTTCTACCCCATATGGCTATCCTCTTACATTAGCGCCTGTTATTAACCTTCGCGGACTTTAAGCCACGGATTCACACACATACTCGTGTGATTTCTTGTGGCTGAGGACAAAGACAATGGATATAAAAGGAATTGCCCTATATCAATACCAAAAATCTAAAACGTAAGTTAACACTATACTTGACTTTTAGGAAAATCCGTTTATTTAGTTTATTTATGCAGGACCCATAAGTAAGGTCTTTAGGACAATACATTTATTTATACGCGGTTCAAGAGTGAGGACCATAATTTTACAATTGATTTATTTATAAAGGACACTTGAGTAAGGAATTTTAGAACATCATGTTCATTTGTAAACGACTATTGAGTAAGGACTGTTAGGAAGATACATTTATTTGTAAACAACTCTCGAGTAAGGACTATTAGGATAATACGTTTGTTTATAAAGGACTCTTGAGTAAGGACTTTTAGGACATTATGTTTATTTGTAAAGGACAATTGAGTAAGGGTTCTTAGGGCAGTACATTTATTTATAAAAGGAGCCATTGTGTAAGGACTATTGTGACAATAACTTTATTTATAAAGGACACTTGAGTAAGGACTATTTAGACAATGCGTTTATTTGTAAAAGGCTGTGGATTATCGACTGTATAGCAATGCTTTGATGTATAACGGACTCTGGAGTAAAGTAATGTGCACAAATAAAACCAATTGTCTTCATTACTTATTCATCATAAAGTTGCGGAATAAATTAGTGCTAATTAATACGCTGAAAACTAATTAATTTGAATATGTTAAAGTTTGATTCACCAGATAAATGCAGTCGGAATATTAAATACTTTGTTGTAGTTGTCGCTGTTTTTTTATAGTTTGACGTATATTCAACCACATGCTAATCCATTAGATGCTGAAAGAATGACGATTCTATCATCGATTCGGCTAGAAACTTTTACAGCACAATGACAACAAAATTACCATTTTGGGGATTATCAAAAGGCAAAATCAAGATTGGAATGGATTTATGAGTGTCTTGAATAACTGAAAAGAGATCAGTAAAATCTACTGATGTATACTTTCAGAGAGAGAGAGAGAGAGAGACAGACAGACAGACCGAAGCCCACCTCACGAAACACAGGCAAAGTAAAGCTATAAGCATCGAAGACATCCTCTGCAAAAGAAAAACAAAATCAAACGTAAGGCAAAATATGAAGATAGATAAATCGGTAGATAGATATTTTGCGTTATATTTCGTGCAAGTCAAACTTTCTGTCATATTTAAGAGGCATCAAAGATATGATTATATTTTATGTAATCAGAGATACTGTATGATATTAAGAAGAAAAGACACATCCGTTGTTAAAACTTCGTAAAGCCTCAAACATTCCAATCAATATAATGAACTGACAAAAAAATTAATTTACATTCAGAATGAAATGCAATAAAATACACATTTAAAAGTTTTCAACAGTGACACACACAGATACACACAGATATATATATATATATATATATATATATATATATATATATATATATATATATATATATATATATATATATATATATATATATATATAATTAGTAGGAGGGAATGTTAGCTTTCGAATTGTCAAAGTAATAGTAGTTGTTGTTTTTAGTGTATTTTGTAAATTTTTTCTTTAGCATCAAGGCACTGTATTTGCACTTAATTTACTGGAGACACGAACCGTGTCACTCTTTGTTAGTGTACTAGACTCGTGACAAAATGGGTGTGGGTTTTGAAACCTACCGGTGGATCTGCTGAGATCGATTACCATGGTGTGTTCTTGGGCAAGGTGGTGTATTCATGTTAATTTTGCAATAAGTAACCTACCTGCATTAAGCTGCTGCACAAATTCCAAACCAAACTAAACAAAGAGCACCACAAGCTCATTACGTACATTAAAATGGCTGCGCCCATGTGTGTCACAAACTCTTATTACCTGTATCCTTAGTGCAAACTCCAGTTGTCATTGAAACGACCTTATAAAGAACAAACATCGATTTTGTAGTGGGTTATGTAGCTCTGACATCATGCAAGACATCACGTTTCGGATACATTGTCATAACCACTCGTTTGTTATGATATTTTGCTTATATTGTTTGATTTTATACATGGTATGGTAACATCCAAGTAAGAGAGCCCGAATTCAAGAAACGCTGCATTGGATGACGTTGTGCAATAAAGGTCGAGACGAAGATGAAAGAGGGAGGCTGACATATAATGTTGGAAATAGAATTATTTATGAAAAAATGATGTATTGGATTAATTTAATTTTAAAACAATTTCTAAAAAGAATCCAAATATAAGATACAAAGTTTTATTCAGAACGATTATATTTCTCAGAGAGGAACATATCTTCATTATGTCTGAATTTATCATTATTGTCATGATTTGTACGTTACTTGACCTGATTCGAATGTTAAAGCCTCGTTCTCGCTATAAATTTCAGCTGACTGGAAATTCTAATATCCCGTGTTATGTTTTGAGTTGCTATGGTAACAATCGTTATAGGATCCTAAGTCTGCTTGTCATGGCAAGTGGTCAAGGTCCTTATGGATGTATGCAAATTTTTCTAGTAGTAATGCGATTTTGTTTGATAGATCTTGTGAAGTTGACAACATTGGAAAATACGGATCATTATGAGTCGCGAGTCGTCGAGTCATCATCCGAATTTTCTGATGCTGGCAATAAGACGTGATGAAGCAAAAAAGATCGAATTACTGTGATAATAATATTGTTTATGTATCTATCAATTTTCAGATAATATGTTACAATTATTATACGTAACTGAAAAACAAACAAATAATGGATTAATTTTCAGCTGTTTTATTTTAGTTCATGTTAAATCATAACTGAATTATTAATTGATCAGCTGTTATGCGCATGGATACTGCATTTTACAGTTTATGAACGAAGTGTGTGAAACAACATCCATAGGCAACTGTCACACACAAAAGCACCCAGACGATGCATACTCCAACTAACAACTAACACAGGTGGATATCTCCTCCCTTAACATCTTGCACTTCTTCCTCCACTATCACCGGAGAAAACGTAGGCAGACAAACATCCTAACCTCAATCCAGTTTAGAATATATAAGGTGGACCCAAGCCCGGACCATCAGGCCCGTCGCATTATGTAGCAACTAGCAAGATGATCCGAAAAAGTGAATACCCCAAAAAATTTAAGTATATAAGGTGGTCATAAGCCAGTCAATCAGGGCCCATCGCACAAGGAGGTAACCAATTTGACTTACAATATCGCCCATCAATAATAGGAAGGAAACAAACAACAACCTTTCAATAAACTAGGTGCTATAAGGTGGTCAAAATCCCAAACCATCAGGCCTGGTCGCACAAGGTGACAATGATTGTAATCTTTGAACTAGTAAAAGTCTTATGTAATTATCAATGGCACAGAGGTTTTACCTTCAAAATCGAATCAAAATTATTAACAGCAAAATGACAAAAATATAAATCTCAGAACTTGGATCACTGGAGTCCTTCATCACAGCGCCTTCTCCAGCCCTTGCAACAACCAGACATGGAACCCAAGCATGCAGTGCATGCAGTAAAGCGTCGAGTAGTGGTTTTTGTTTCCCACCCTACGAATAAATAAGTAGTGCGCGGTGCGCACATTTATTTAAACTACCCAAGTGAGTGTTTTTACACTCAGAATAAGGGTCAAATCTTGTTGGATGTTGGCTTCTTTCCCATCCCTCAAGAAGACGTACATGGCCAAATGGCCGCACACGTCTGAAAGGCACAATAGTGCAGAGTGTCTGTAATTTCATGAATTTTAAACATCATGAAAATAATAAAATGTGTCAACTTATAAGCTGAAATAATTCACAAAAACCTAGAGTTTATGAAGATTCAATTAGATAATTGATAAATAAACAAGAGAAAATGAAATGGGGGGGGGGCCGCTTTAATTGAAACTTGTAGGTCACGAACTGTTACGGAAACACCACGTGACCACCAAAACGAACACATCTTCGTCCAGTGGGCGTCTTATGAGTCACGTGGTTTTAATTTAAATGTCTACTGTAAACAAAAATGGCGGACGTACTAGAGCGTCTAAAACGTAAATGTCGCCCGCGCTTGTTGCTTTCCGAGAAGAAACGTCGAAAAGCTGTCAGAGAAACCGAACGGGACCTATCAAGGATTCATCTTGGGGACCAGTTTGTTCGATAGAGAGCATTAATGGAGGAGTTAGGACTGGCATCAGACACTGAAATGGCGAAGATATTGTAGGACAGGTAGGACAATGTCTACGTATAAAGTATTCTCCAATTGTTAATATCTTGTTCCTATGTTTGAAAGCACACTCTTTTATTATTACTATCTTTGCACAAGTACTTAATTTGCTTTGTAAGATTCCCAAAATAAATATGATCGGTTGATGGATATTTCACTCGGTGATTGCATTGAATGTATTATATATGTTAGGGTGGAATTTATTTATTTTGTTTATAACAACGTGCTCATAAAGGTCATTTGTATACATGTCCATTACCTTGGTGAGACCATAGTGGCACGTATCGTTGCTTACAAATTACCTGTCATAGTATATGTATGACAGGTACATTGTAAGCAACGATACGAGCCCCTGTGCCTGAGACAGGTTTTTTATATTCCGTTAGCGAACTTAGATACATATACAAGCGTTATCAATATGTATACCCTCTCTCTCTCTCTCTCTCTCTCTCACACACACACACACACACACACACACACTGGGTTAATGTGACAAGCACATTACTTGCATAAAAGCTTAATAACCTTATCATGTAAACCTGTAGAACAAATAATGCATGTTTAATGTTGAACTGTTCATAGGGTCTTCTATATCTGAATGTAGAACTGATCCAGTACAATTTTGATCTCATGCTTACAATAGGCTGGATGCTAACATTTTATTGTACATCTTTCAGCGACTAGTAAATTTATTGTAAAGCATTGTATTGACTACAATTACTAAATGATCTCTAGTCATGATGGGAAAGGATGTTGTAGTGCTACCAGAATATATGGCTGGCAGGTTGTTATGTTATCAGTTAATGTTTTGAGCTGCAATCAAATTAGTTTTATTGATGTGAAATTTGTTTAGATCTTTTATTATGTATTCTTGCTAAAATGAAGTATTTCAGTTCTAAGTGTTTAACACAAAGCACAAAGAAACAGATTTAGAACATATATTATAATACAAATAAATATTTAATACATATTTTTAGTAACGAAGTTACAATGAATGTAGCAAGAGATGAACCGAAGCATACAGAACCGATGGCCAGTACACCTTCATGCTTCAAATCAACACCTGGCCAAATGCTTTTGCAACATACAGAGAGAATGAAGACACCTTCAGTATCTGAAGTACTCGCTATTAAATCGGGAAGGTAAACATTACAAATTTCTTGCAGAGTTTTTGGGGTTTTTACAAGTTTCATTCTACTGAAAACAATGATGTAACAAATGCAATGCTGATAAAGGACATGATTAAAACTGTGCCAGCAGGTTGAGTTCCCAGTTCATACTTTTCTTAGACTGAGTTAGAAAAAAAATACCCTGAATTTAACGTTCTCAGAAGTGGGGTGGGGTACCTCAACTGTGCCACCTGATGTATGGAAAAAAGGCATAATTTGAACTGTCATTTTTTGGTTAGGCAGAAAAGTTCCACTATACTGTGTTGGATAACCCAATAATCACAGTTGTTTTTGTCCCCTCTCAGTACTTAGAGGACCAGTGATTGTATATTTTGAAATTGGGTCTACATACCTCATCTGCGTTCTTTATGCAGTTTCCCATTTATAGCTATGTCCCACATGCAGTTCTTGCTAACACCCTCTTCTCATCTATCCACTTAGCTCATGATGAATGCACATAGGACATATTTACTTTGAGAACAAAATACTGAGATAACAGAGTTGACGTTTTTTTGACACCTCTGGAATTTAATCAGAACTTTATTCATTAGCACTGGTGATAGAACTTATTTTGGATTTAATTCACAATGCTGTAAGTTCTTTTTAAATTTTCATTTTTGTTTTGTTCTAGGGAATTAAATGATTTGTTGATTTTTACAAAACATGTTGGTTTTCATTCTTTCCTATTATAAAACGTTTGAAATTGGAAAGCTGTTTCTGTTTTGATGATTGCTCTTCATGCACTTTTAACTTTATTTTATGTACCTTCTTTTCAAGGTTGCAAAAAAAGGAAGAAAAATATGACTTTATTACAATGGTCCAAAGACGTCATGAACCAGTTTTGGTTTTCATCCAAGACTGCTAGCAGTTATGAACAATTTTTGGTGAGATTTCTGTCCATGGATTTGAAACAGATAGATGTAAACGTTTGCTACCCTATGATATTTTTGTACGAAATCAAAGTTACAGTGCATAATCCTTATCTTCTGATTTCTGTTAATGTATATTTTATCCGTATATATATATACATCACCAAATCTTCTAGGTATGTAGTCTATTAAAAGTAATTTATTTGAAATGTCAGAGTAATGTGGAATATAAAAGCAACAGTGATCCGAGCAAAAACTGCAATCCTGCTACATTAATCAGGAAAAAACCAGGAGGGGAAAAACAACTGTGATTATTGGGTTATTAATGGTACATTATGATCCCAGCATGGACATCAAGCCAATGGAATATTATTCACATGTACAAGTCATGAAAACGTTGTATTAGACACAAGTCATTTTGCAACAAGCGGCACACATTTTGTTTGATATTTGTGGTAAGGAATCTTAATAAGTTCATTGCATACAGATTTTGTAATTAGTATTTTATCATTCTAATGGATATGTATTTTGATTTGGGCAATGCAAGTCTAATAATTAGATCCAATGATACGTATAGTAATTTCCCAGGGGACTGACACACTTTATTAACGATATATGGGGTTCACAGAATTTCCTCATGAGGTTTGGGGAAGATGCTGTCATCATGATGATTACTAGCTAATACCTGTTCATGAAAATATGTTGCCTTCTGAAGGAATGGGCAAAAATGAATCCTGTCTCACATAGTACTTTGTAGATAGAACAAATAAGAACAAAAACAACCCCTCAACAACTCCTTCTTGGGAACTGGTCACGAGGCTCTAATATTGGGTGAAAAGTTAATATGGGTTAGCATGGGGATGCTTGTCACACAAGTTAAGAAAATAAAATTTTCTTTAAAACAGGTATCATCGATGTTACAACAAAAAAAGCGGCAGATGGTACGTCTACCCTTGCAAGGAAAAGTAAACATATCCCCACATCAGGGAGTTCATACAGAAAGTCCTCATTTGTCAACTTGAGGACAAGCAGGGCATGAGGATTAGAATAGAACTAAAGGAAGATAATCCCAGGATAATTTGTAGAAACCTGACACCTCAAGAACCACCATTAACTCTGGTTGTGGTGAAGGAGAAGATCTCTTGATTTTAGTTATGTAAAATATGAAACAGTGTCTGATATATAGAGGTGTCTGCTAATGCAGGTTACACTTTATATAATATTCTGTAAATATCAGTAGTAGAAAACAATGTATAATCCCGTATCTGCAGTTGCAGAAAACTTTTTGTATTGATTATTTATGACCTTCTTGCCCACATTGTTTATAAGCAGAAATAGACTGGTGTTTTATATAATCTGAAATAAAGCATTATTGTTTGCTGCAATATTATGTGCAGTTACAAAAAAAACCCAACAAAGAGTGAAGTCAACTGTATTCATTTATATACAAATTTGTACATGCATCAAAGCGTTTAAGTTCATGCAAGCCTGGAGGGGATCAAGCCAGCGTATTGTCCATCCATATATTTGTAACGCATCTGCCAGAAACAGCAAGAGGCAATTACATGTCTCTGTCCAGACCCCAGCCTTCCGTGTTGCTGTAGTATGAACATATCTGTTGATGCTCATCAAGTAAATTTCATCGTTGAGGACAAGAACATCCTGTCTGTACATTCTGGCCAAGGCAAGTACAGCCTCATCAAGATTAGAACTTGAAAATAATGAAACATTTTTCCAATTTGTAATATGCTATTTCTAAAATGTAGAAAACAATATTTTAAAAAATAATAGGAACATGCACTTATTCAAATGTTATTCATCTTTCATCAGCAAATTCTACTGTAAAATACACATGGATCAAAACTGCACATGGTTTTATTTGACATGAGCACTGAGAGTTCCATCACAACTAGAACTGATATTAAGTATAGCTTTATGCTACGATGGACAGCAAAGTTTTGGGATCAAATAGGAATGCCTGATTGCAGATGAAGATAATATTTATTTACATAAGCATTTTATGCTTGTATCATCATCAGCTTAGATTTGTTTAGCGTTGTGAGGTACCCACAATGAAACCAGGTAATGAAAAGAATCTACTCGATGAGTATCAATCGTAAAAAAGTCCTTATCATTTGCATATGTATGCATGTCTGTTTTTGGACGGCTTACAATTTAAAATTCATTCACAATGGTTGCAAAGATATAATGTAAGCATATGTCTCATATGGTAAGCAGTTTCACTAAAAGTCTTGAAACTTCTTACGTTAAATAAACTCTTAGCATATTAAGAATAATGCGTCAAGAGACAGTATGCATTCTAAACAAAAGTTGATATATTCATTACCGGCAAAAGTGATATGCAGAGCTGTCTCTCACAACACCTATTCCAGGTCTGTGGGCATCTCTCTATATTTTCCATGCACCATTCTGGTAATCTTGTGTTGGGAGTTGGGTGATAACCACAATACTGCCTGGAACCTGGCTCCAATACATTAAAGACAAGGCTTGGGTGGAACTGCAACATCTGTATGAACAGTTTCCTCAGCTGGTCTAGCTCCACATTTAGATCTCCTGTAATTTGTTTTAAAGATTAAGCATAGTGAATCCCTTTATGTATGTGGTACAAATAGCATAAAATCTAAAATCATGATACCATGGAAATTTCAGCATTTACAACAATCATGTATTTACATCAATTGTCAATCTTTGCAATTCCACCTTGGAAATGGAAGTCATTGCAAATGTTGTATTATAAGAGGAACTACCAAAGTTTTAATTCTGTTTGTAAATGGATCCAGTATTTTGATTTTATCGGTACAACGTGCAAGTTACACATTCATTGGCAGCTGCTACATATATCCTTTATACAGAAAGAGGTTTTCTGTAATGTAGCCCACATACCTGTCAAGTTATTCATATCTTTTGTTATATATATATATATATATATATATATATTTTGTACATAAAAATTGTAAGCTTTGGCAATAACATACTCAAGGAATACATAGAAGTTATTGAAATAATTAAAGAAGTTTCAAAATTACCATTGCATCAAGTACAATTTTTATTGCAGAAATAATTTGCAGTAATCACCAGTTCAGAGGTGGATAAACTGAATGCCAAGCAGACTGGGCAATTAAAATTCTTACCCAAAATGTTAGATCAGATATGAAAAAAAATTTATGTTTCTTGCATGCCTTCGTGTCAGTCTAAATTCTGGACAAATAAAATATTTTAGGATTATTATGTCCTTATGTTTATCGTGATCGTGATATATACTATTATCTTAACATATTTTGGGGCTTTAGAAATACACCTTAAGGCATATGAATATATGAATTTTGTATAGGTCTAATTTTTGAACAAAAAATGCTTTCCAGTCAGGTCTAATCGTTGAATTCCAAAGTACGATTGCATAGACTTTTTGTTACCATTTTGAATTTTTTAAAAATAAAAAATAAATTGGAAAAAGAGCAAGTTGACCTTAACAGTATTAAATATTTGTATGCCACTATTGTAGATCACTTCTACCTATATATGAAATGATTTTATTTTACTAGTTTATATTTTGATTGCCACAGGAATTTAAAATTGTACCACAAGCATTATTTACATCGCTCTATATACGTTGCTACCTATGGTTGCTTGAATGCCTAAACCAATAGCCCTATGTCATTAAGTACAGTGACTGACAAAGACAAATTGGATAATAATGACTTTATTTAAAGACGGTAAAACGATTAGTTGAAGAACTAATCTACCTTGAGGCCCTCATACAAGGGAATTTATCTATTTTAACTGCATCTCTGAAACCACTGTATGTATTGAGTTTGGAAGAAGGAAATAGAGTTGGCATATTTTCTAATGTCAACTGGAATACTATTCCAGACCAAAGTTCCAGAGGACTGGAAACTTTTTTGAATAATTGCTTATTTGGTTTGGGAATTTTATATTGTTTGGTAGATACGGATCGCAGGTGGGGAGTTTTACCAGGTAGCCTATACTGGAATAGTGATTATAAATATTCAGGAGCACTATTATTGGATTTCCGGTACATTAATTTTGGCTTTTCTCAACCGGATTCAGTCTTTAATAGGTAATATTTTAAACAAAGTAGTATATCATGACAGACCATTTGCATACTTTTATCTTTCATTGTCAGACATAAGTTCATCACTACCAAGATCTGTTCCTTTTTTGCTGTGTTGAGATAAGTAATATTTTAGTTTTACCAGTATTTGTCACCATGCCATTGCATGTGCTCCAGTTGTCCAGTTAGTTTAGGGCATCCTGTAAAGAAATTTCTAGTTAATGCTTTGTGTTTTGGATGTTTGACAATTTTGTGTCATCTGCATTGAGATCTGTAGATGAAATTGAGTCCCTTAGCAAAATGTGGTAGGCCCTTAATAAATAATATCAATAGTAATGGACCTAGAATTGAACCTTGTGTGCAAAATTTTGAATTGTTCTAGGTTCAGACAGAACATTATTTATATAAACATGTTGTGTTCTCTCACTTAAATATGAAGTAAACCATCTAATTGTGCTTTCATCACATTGGTAAATTTCCAGTTTCTTCAAAAGGATTTCATGAACCACCATGTCAAAAACTTTCCTGAAATCTACAAATACAGATCCTATTGTCTACCTTGATCAAGTGCTTGAAGCCATTTATCAGTTAGAGAGATTAAGGCAGTCTCACATGAATGTTTCTGTCTACAGCCTGATTGATTAGGGTGTAACAGCAAGTGTTTCATTAAATATGACATGAACGCGTAATGGGCATGTTTTTTCCATCAATTTTGACAAGTTTTGGTAGTATTGAAATTGGTTGGTAGTTATCAACATCAGTCTTAGAACCAGATTTGGGCATAGGCATTACTTTTGCAGTTTTCCATATTTTGGGGACAGATGAGGATGCAATACGTAAATTGATTATGAATGTTATGCTATCTGAAATAGCTGATGCAGAATTTTTAATGAGTGGTGGACCAATTTGATCAAGTCCTGCAGCTTTCTTGGTATCAAGTTTACTGAGACATTTTTAAGGAAGTTTTCTTTTTATACTGGTTAGATAGAGAAACATACCTCCTTAGGGATTATGCTGCAGCAGAACCTTTTTAGTTCATTAAAGTTGTTTTCTATCACTGATTCATTTACCTTAGTGGTAATGTTGGTGAAAAGATCCTTGAAAACATTTGCAATGTCAGTGTCATCATTGACTTTGGTGCCATGTACCAGAAGTGAGTGAATTTTATTTGTCTGATTTTTGTGTTACCCCAATGAGTTCATTGAAGACTTTCCAATTGTTGCTTGTGCTGCTCTTTTTGGTTTCAAGCATTGATTGATAATTATTTGTTTTAGCCTTTTTAATCATACTTGTTAATTTATTTGTCCATACTTTATATTGTGCATGGTTTACCATAGCCTTCAATTGGTCTCGTGTCTTCATAGTATCTAGAAGTTCAGTAGCAAATCAATTAGGATGGATTTCATACTTTACTCAGTGTACTTTGAGTGATGCATGCTTAGCGACTGCATCCCTAAAAAAGTTAGTCCACAACCTCAGAGCTTCATCTATGTCATCAAAATTTTGGATTATAGTCCATGGAACTTTATATACGTCATTGAGAAATTGTTCTTTACTACAGTTTTGAAACGATCTGTAAGTGATAGTTTTGTGTGTATTTTTCCTGTTTCTCTTGCATTTAACCTTTCTTTAAAAAAAAAGTAGGATAGTGGTTGCTAAGACCAACATTTGGTACATTAACATAAGCCACATTGTCTGGTAGGTTGGTATACATGTGATCAATAAGAATGCTTGATTTTTCTGTTACCTTGTAGGCTCATTTAACAGCTAGATTAGGCCTAATGATTCAACAAATTCCATCCAGTTACTCCTTATCTGAGAAATGAGTAGGTCCTTATTTACATTGCCGAGTACCAGTATATGTTTCTCCTGTGCAAGAACATATTCTATTTGTTTCAAAAAGTTATCATTCGAAATTGCTTTGGAGGAAGGTGGCCTATAAATGAAGCCAATTAGGAATGATTTTGCATTATTTTGAGAAATTTCCACCCAAATACTCTCAGTTTCGTGTGACTCCAAATCAGGTCGCCTTTCTGCATTTACATCTTTCCTAATGTATACAAGATTATCATTGTGGTTAGCATTTAATTTGGTTTCAGTGAGTCCTTAAACACGTATATTATTTTCCTCGGAAGACAACATTAATTTAATCTGGTCTTTTTTCCCCATCATACCTTGTACATTTAAGTGACCTATGTTAAAACCTTTTGTTTTTAGTTTCATATTAATTATATGTATATCATCATGTAATGGGGCACTCTATGAGATTGTCTCCATACTACTTTTATCATTCTGGTATTATATAAGGTGGCCATATACATGAGGTGGCTTATGTATTTTCTACGGTATCTGTGCATGGTCATCGTTTGTCAAATGATATTGGGGTGGGGTGGTGAGTAGCAACAAAAAGTAAAGCAGTTTAAACATACATTGTTTGGTAAAATAAATAATCCTACAAGTATGTATTTTCTAAGTTGTGCAAAACACTACTGACTTGTAGATTTTAGAGTCTTTGCCAAGTATCAAACATTTTTCAGAATGTATCAATACTTGTTTTGCAAGATAAAACTAAACAATTACCCTCATTCTTCTCTGCCTTGTTTGAACTATGTGTAGAGTTTGGTCAGCTCTGTTTTCAAGCTGCACAGTATGTCTTCCTCATCTTCCCCTTCTGGTTCTTGCTCCACGCCTCATACTTCCTCTCCCTCTACCTCTTAAAGGTCGCTCTGGACTTGAGCTTGAAAGTGAACTGATTTCAGTCTGGGTAATAACAAAGTTTCTACATTTGAGTTTATCATTCGGTGTGTATCGTCTCTATTACACATTATAATTGCTACTGTGGTCCAGTTGTCTCTCTAATTAATTTTAATATGTAAAAGTATTTCATAATTTGACAACTAATGTTTTCATGATTACTTATTCAAACTTATAGGAATATAGTGCTAATTGAGAATCATAAATTAATGCATGCGAGGTTTTGATTTGATGGACGTTTTCTGGGCTGAATCAGGTCAAGTGTTGGGTGGGGGTGTGGGTCCAAAATTTAGAAAGGGTCCCTACTGTAGCTTAAAATCTTGTATATGTAAAATATTAGCTTGGAGAAGCAGAACACGAATTCTATTCCTCTTTGTATGAAACGCCAGGAAGATGAGTGTTAGAGGTCCAATGGTGACAATCTGGTTAGAATTTATAAATTAATTAATGAAATTGCTAAGTTTTGAGCATTTTTAAATATCCTAGATGCTTTTCGTTTATAAAATTGAGTGGTGGGGACGTGAGGGAGTGCGAATACTATCCAAAAAATGGAGTACCTGTGGGTTTTTGCAATACTGTACAAAGCATGTCGATTTAAATCATTCTCGTACCATAAAAAACATTTAAAAATAGCTATAAAAGTAGTTCTATATAAATTTAAATGTTTCCTCTCAAAATTAAAATTAGAAGGAAAAGGATAAGGAGAAAAGAAAGAGATCAGAAGAAGATCGTACTCACCATTGTTGACATTTTGCGCGGTCTCATAGCCTGATTGTGTTTTACGTCATCAACTTCAGTGTTTACAATATTGCATATAATTATGCAAATTTCGGTCACCGAAATTATGTGTGTTATTCGTTCGGGATCTGCCGATCACTGCCGAGCGGGATTTCAATATGGAGACGATAGATTAGTTACTCTACGTACGAAGGTTTCAGAGAGCTCGTATTTCATAATGAGAACCTCTACGTACTTGCTATTACCCCATAATTGCCTTCTAAATAGTATTTAATCAGTTGATATACATAAATGTCCCAACATTTTTATCAAGAAAATTCACCCTTAGCTGGACTATTGTGCCTTTAACTTTAAAATGAATAAAAGCAACATTCACTCATTTCCAAATATGATCTCCGTTAGCAACATGAATTCTTAGACGCATGGTGGTAGCAGGCCAACATATGTAATTTACAATTACTGTGCGGTTCTTAAAGTTTGCATTACGGAAAATTTCACTCGCCGATTTACTCTCTCCGAATCTAGGCCTAAAGCGGCGAGACAGGCTCCGATGGGGACTTATCATGGGCAGGACATCATTATTTTGACAGTTATTTAAAACGGGATTAGAAAATTTTTCGAATTTGATGGTACATATAGAAGGAAATGAGGCATCGGAATAGATGTTTGTTCATTTCAGTTGTAACCGGGAAGGACGGTGCCCTGGAATCAGAACACGAGAGTGTCCTTTTACTACTTCAATGAAACGACGCTAAATTCTGATACTTACTTGAGTATAAGATTGGTAGGTTTATAATAAATGTTTTGAAAGGCAATCTGCAATTGGTTTCCATTAGATAATGTGTTACACTTATAACACGTCTTCAAGTAGCAGTTTAATTTGGATTACTTATAAAAGATACATTGTTTGCTTCAAAATGTAAAGATTCTGACCAGAATGCGAGATCTAAATTTGAAACTCAGAGGTATCAGTGGGATCCAGGGTTGGTGGGTAGAGTGGATGGGGCAGCCGCCTCTCCCAATAAATGAGCGCGAAACAAGCGAAACGTTGACCACGGCAAGTGTCATTGAAGGATAAACGGTCAAAGTTATTCCCTGGACACGTCGATTGCGCAGGAGATCCCACGACTTTGCCAACTGGGCCCCCACCAGCGGATCCTTCCCACATCCACCTTGCCTTCTTATCTAGGCTCAACCTCAATATGATTTATAGATCTGCCAGTATTTACTCCACACCATGCTTAACAACCCCGTACTGGATTATGCAAGAATACATTCGCCGCCGTTCGATCGAAAAATTAGTCTGACTTTGTGAAACGCTATATTTTACGACGCTATACTATGAAAGACGAACCTAATAAGGAAAAGACGGGGCCTGCCATATATTATCGGCGACGGATATTTAAATAATAGTCCCTGTTCCACACCAAACATAAGTGTAAAAATATTTTTAGTGCACATCTGGTGATTCGGTTTAACTGAAATTTAATGGATTTAAAAAAACATTCTACGAAAAAAATTAAAATAAGAAATAGTAATTGTTTCCTTTGCTGTATTCCGTTGCTCAGAGAGGAAATGGTCTGGCATACGTTCTAATCAATAATCATTTC
Organism: Megalonaias nervosa; assembly: GCA_016617855.1. NCBI lineage: Eukaryota > Metazoa > Mollusca > Bivalvia > Unionida > Unionidae > Megalonaias > Megalonaias nervosa. Next base: position 41,512 of record JAECUM010004133.1, on the reverse strand, counting down.
GTGTTCCGTCCTAGTAAATATGTGTCTGTGTGTTCTCTATAACATAGCTAATTATGTTGAAATCGTATCGCGACAGACAATGATAAAATTCCAAGTGCAAAAACAAGTGAAATATAGTCAATCAGTTAAATCAATCCTTTCAATTTCTAATTTATTTTTTTAAAAGTTTTTTATCTTTTTATTTTCATACTATAAACATAATAATAGAGTATAATTTTCGTACGGCTAGACATAGTAGATAGAACCGATGAAGAACGGAGCGAGCTTGCGAAGTATATGTAGATCTGGTATGTCCACAATATCCAGCAGTGTGAACACGATTTTTATACAACCATTTTTTGCAAACTTAAGATGCATTTCAAATTGTTAACTTAGAATTAAAATAGAAACATTTTGAAAGAAAGCAATTGTAATGCTGAATATTATACAAATGTTTAACTATGATGCGCATGAACTCATTAGTTCGAGCCTTTCATACTGCAAAGTAACACGGGTGCGCTTAACGAACGAGATTTCGGCAATACACGGACTCTTAAAAATACATGGTAATAGTTATTGATCTAGTTTGCTCATATTTAAATCAATGTTAATGCGAGCAAATATCTAACAAAGTTTAATATTGAAAGCTGGACACGTGATACCATTGAAACATTACATTAAGATATACACAAACAGGTAAATAATTGTAACTAGTCCTCGGCACAAACGGATATGTACAGTGTATTCCATAGAGTGCAGAGTTTAATAAATGCGTTGTAGTCCTGGATCAAAGTAATAAGGATATATAAATATTTCTACCAAATATGAAGTTTGCTTGAGCCATAGTATGTAGGATTTGTACCTATTTATGAATTAGATTAAAATTAAATTATTGGCAACAACCACATTGAATAGATATCCTTGTGAAGCCAAGTTTATGCGTTGGTCATATTCTGTGTTGTCTCACTTAAGTTTATTTTATCACCAAAAGAGGACAAGTTGAAAACAACCACACTGAATATACGTCTAAAACAGTTCCTGAGATGTCCAATCTATGTGTGGATCACTTTCTATATTGCCTCATTTTAAATGATTTTGTCACCCACAGATGTTATGCTTTAGAAACTCTTATATGACATGTTCACCGGTCATACTATCACCAAATGAGGGTAAGTTATCTAAATGTTAATGGATCTGCACCTTCATTCGTTTAATGCAGACGGGCAGAAATGTGTCATGTTTTACGAACACAGTATATGACAAGTTCTCCACTCATTCTGGTCCAAACGTTTATCAGATTATATACTTGAGTCGGCAATATTATGGCCAGTTGCTTGCTGAGTTTTATATGTACGCACACCAACATTAGCCATTTTACACACCCTTGGTTTCCTCACAGAGTAGTTTGGTTTTGCTATCGTCAATGCATGCTTGATCTGCAGCCCTTTTATTCAATTGACCGTGTTTTCGATCCCATTGGCTTTCAATAATGACAATCATTCATACATGGATTAGCTGTCTCTTTAAGACCTGGAGTTAGAAACAAGGGATATCCGAGGCTTTTCGTTTTAAATGGGCGATGTTTACAGTGCTCTAAATAAATGAGAATTGGTCTTCTGTCGTTTGGTCCACCATTTGTAACAAATAATCCAGGCTTAATTTCTCCGAAATAATCAATCCGTTAACCATTCCATGGTTAAAAATCACTCATTTGATATTCAAGGTATTTTTTACTCGAAGTTATTCAAAGCTGAGTTATGTCCCCACTTTTCAAGTATCCTGGCTTCATCTATGCCTCTAAACGCACAGATCTTGCTGAAGTAGTAATGAAGAGTGAACTGTATGCCTCGGAGTTTTTATGTTTCCAACTGTCCCGAAGTAAACATTATTATTCTCGTCTACATGTTCAAGAAGTTCTTATGCGCGATTTTAGCTGCCTATGCCCTTTTCTTTGGCCCTTTTAGCCGTAAACGCCTGCATCATTTTATAGAATTTTCTGTCTTAATCAGATGTTTCATAGCCACTTTGTTTGAGACAATATTGCGTAGCTTACTGTCTCTTATCAAGAACTGTTGGTTCTTACTTCGAACCGTCGGTTTGTCATACACAGACACACATTTCCGTTGATCAGGTTGTATGTCAGTTTTACCACCTTATGTCCACGGACATCATCACGCTTGGTTTTCACGTATTTTCGGATCAATTAAAAACTGACATACTGAAGGACTAACCAACACAGAGACACAGAAAGAGAGAGGGGTCGTGGCCTTCGAACATTTTAAGGTAAAAAAAATAAGTAGTTTTTTAAACCTTATATTACGTTTAAAAAGAGCATTAAATAGATTACAGTATGTGAATGCTGCCTAGTTATGGAACTTGCAATACGGTCTGATAGTCTTGGCAGGCTTTTGCAGATTGTATCGTTGACATCGTTTAAAATTAAAATAAAAATCCCATGGGAAGTATATATATGCATTATAATGACTCTAGTTCATCTACATTAATTGGTGTAAGTTCAAGGTTTTTAGCCACGTCAGTTTCCTATTGCTCTCTCACTCAATAGATTTTAGTGTCTCTTACGGAGAGAGAGAGAGAGAGAGAGAGAGAGAGAGAGAGAGAGAGAGAGAGAGAGAGAAATTTTTTTTTATGAAATTGTTTACCATGTTTAATTCACGTAGATAAAAAAAAAGTGTTCGTTAATATTTATTATCGTTATTTTCTTTTTCTAGTTATTATTAAGACATAGAAATTCATCACGTATCTAACATGCATATAAGCAATGATCTGCTGTTAAAACCATAATCACGCCATGGATGAATCACAACTTTAAAAACTAACAGTATTGGTATATCAAATTGCTTAATACAAGCACTATAAAATTCATATTAATTTTAACTCATGTAGTATAATTAATGTTTCAATTGACTATTTCCTTTTAATGGTGCTACTATATATATTTATATACATAGTGTGTGTGTCTGTCTGTATTAATTATCACAGGTCATCTTTGCCTTATGATCCCATATTTTAAAAGATCTGTTTGTAAACGCCAATATTTGACGATCTTCATGTATTAGATGGATGAATGGAGCAACCTTTAGTTAATGCCCATTTCAACTTGTTTATATTTCTGTACATTTAATTATAGAGGCCTATCAGAGTTCTTTCTTAAATGCAATATCAAATATTTCTTACCTGGTTTCATCAGCAGCCGCAAATGTTCAAATCCAATGCTACCGTTCAGAGCGGTTTATATTAGTGTCATCGTAAGCAATAGCGCATGAAGTTTTTGAAAAAGTTGCTGTATTCACCCTGCTAGTGGCGCTAAGAGTATGCTTGTCCAAAAACATTGCTTGATCACGTAGCTAAATTTCTTATTCCATTTTGAGGATGTGCTTGGCTATATTTGCATAACCAGTGTTGAAATGATGCTTCTTTTATACATTGCAAGCGATAATTTTCAACGTTTCATCAGGATGAATTTTATTTTTCCAGATTTAAATGCGCCAATAAATAGCATTTTGTATTTTTGGCACATTTCATCTATAATATCAATACATTGTATTTGCACTTAACCTGTCGAAGATAATTATAGTAGCTACAAAAATGGACACATCGTTTATTTTTTTTTTAGTTTTCCTTCGGAGCTTTCCTACTCTTTGTTTGGTTGTTTATTTCTTTGCAGACTGGGTTCATTCTGTGTTTGTTGGGTAGTTGAGTTCTTTCGGTTGCAGGTTTTTTTTTTCATCAACACTGGTATCTGCTGGTCATTGTCGTTATTCTGGGTATTAAATCATTTTCATCGTAGGCAATATCACATTTAATATCACTTAGTCGAGTATGACAGCCACATAAAAAAATGCACCTACTTTGATGTACTGGCTAAACATTTCAGTAATTACAACAGGTGTTGTCATATGGTATTAAGCTGTCACGAGTATCATGTATATCATGTATATGAACTGTTATATTTCCATGAAGATGTACAGGATGTTTACTATCATTCGTTAAATTTGTCGGACGGATTTTTAGAATAATGCTTCTATGTTTATCCTAAGACATTTATCGCTAGATTTTGATCACTCGTATTAATCCAAATTGTCGATTCTGTTTACTTGAAAGAAAATTAATTTTTAAAATAATTAAAATATGATATACTAATAATTTCCATCTCCTGATTCCGTTTTATTGGGGGAGGGCGAAGGGGAGTGGGGGTGGGGGCGGTAAATGCTTTGTTAACGTTATAATATATCGCCATTGATTAAGTGTTCCATCGGAAATATACATGTGCCCGTCAGTACTCCTGAACAAAGCTAGATATGTTGCTGGTTATTTACTCCCGATTGAGAATTAGAGTGTGCCATATTGCTATCATTTATATCATGTATCTTCATTTCTAGATCTGTTTCTATGCATTGGTTCATTTCTGTGAAACAAACGGAAAATAAGGAATTATTTTAACCGTCTATTATTTGCAAGCTCTTTATGATCGTGATAGCTGCCATAATTCTTGTCACTCTATGCAGTTTTCATTTTCCTTTTAATATTTCTCATCGTATGCGATCTAATCAGTCAACATACCCAGTAATATTTAGATCTAGCTTTATTAAATTTTCATTTTGAATAGTGTCCCTTCTTGGAATGAAAGGATGTAGTGTTATGTTTAGTAGTAGATGAAAACAAAATACTCTCTGGAACTTTTTCATTTCATTTCAGAGATAAAAGTATTTTTGCTCAATACTTTTGAATTTATATACAATTTAAAAGTCATGCAGAAGTTTTTTAACAATGAATTTATTATATTACGTGTCCAAAATGAAGACTTTTAGAAATGTTCTAATATGGCAATACATAGACAAAACTACACAAGTGTTTTGTTCCGAGTAGGCGGAAAGAACGAACTTTATATGTAAAACGAATATGTCGAAACCGTCAGGCGGAGACGATCGGTTCTACGCCGTATCGAACGAGTTATCTCCCCCGAATCGGAATAAAGTACCCTTGTGGGTTTGTATTTATTACATATCTCCTTTTCAGTTACGCATTCTTTTCAATTTCTGTAATGTACATGTTTATAAACTAAATTAGGCATTTAACATTTTATGAAAGATATTGTACAACGCTCTGAAAACTCCCCATGTGATGTATGTAACCTGCGATAGGCCTGGAGATATATCAGTTGCATTATCAGAGCGGCCTGTCTGCATTGATGATATGGTGAATTCCACTTTAACTTTCACCTTTTGGAAGATGTTGTATTAGATATATGAATGGATTTAAATGGTAGCAATAAGGAAGTTGATATTTCTTTACATATCAAATGGATCATAGGTTTTGGACCAGTAAGTGACCCTTTCTCGTGCGCCTTATTTATTGAATACGAACTCAAATATAGGCAAATTTCAGGGCGAAATACACTGAATAACAGTAATTAAACGCATTCAATTTTATACAGAAAGCTTATTTATTTAAAATAAGTCTCATACTCATTATTTTTCATGTTTTCATTGCAAGAAATTATTGATGCATTAAACATAAATGTGATAATTTAAGCATATAATTTAAACAACGCGGAGATTCGTTCTCTTTATAACCTACGGACTAGATTTGTATAATCATTTTTATATTTTAACAAGTCAATTCCATACAATTCTGCTTTTATTTTTTCTCTTTTTTTCTACTAGAACAGTTGCAAGAATTTAACATGTAAACAAGCATACACTTCTCTGCTTGTGCCCCAGTGATGAAGACGTCTCTTTACCAGTGTAACAAGACGTAATTCGTCTTAATTGGCATCATAGTCATTAGTCATAACAGTTGATGCAATCGTTGATTTTTCTACCTCTGTGTTATAAAATATATGTTAAGTTATGATTGCTACTTAACAAAATCTATTATAAAATTCCGCAGATCAGATTATTGAAATCTGAAGCTGAAATAGTGTTTGGATGACTTTGGTTGTTTTGATCATTTACGTTTTGGGATGTCTTTTCTCTGTGTCATCATTGCTGTAACTGGGAAGATAAATAAGTGCATGGTACAGATGTTTATTCTTAGATTTCTTGAACATTTACAGCCAGGATTCAGCACGTTTTGGCAATTAGCAAACCCATTTGAAGATCAAATGCTGTAGCCAGATTTATTGTCCTTTAAGTACCCGTCTATGACTGAGATGCAACTATTACGAGTATATGGTTCATGGTAATACCATTCGGTTTCATCGGAGTAATCAAGTAGGCTCTTATTTAAGTGTCTAATTAAAAAGGGGTGCAGTTTTATCCGAACGTTTGGCATTTCTAAACATCCCTTGAATAATGACATGATTCCCTGAGGCTTTCTGACTTTGGAGATTGAAAAGTTTTAATAAGAAATGTCTGCGGCAAAGCATTGGGTGCCTCCTCTCTGTCATGTTTGTTGTCACTTTGCACACCATCTTCATTGGAAAACTGTTTGTGAAACATTCAGTCCAAAATATTTGTTGTCAACCTCGAAAAACTCTTATTTATCGGCAGTAGATGCCGTGAAATGGTCATACACTTTTTGTCGCTACCCACTTTACTTCCCCATAATCTCAAGAGGTAAAAACAACTATGTACACCCAACATGACTGCATTTCTTAAACTTACGAACGTGTGTTTACATTTATGAACAGATTAAAATGAATTACATTAAATCATTCTGGATATGTTATAAGAGCACGATTATTGAAATATTTAAACTCGCAAACATAGTTCCAGGATGTGTGTGCGATACAAAAATTGTAGGTGTGCGATAGAGGAAAAATTGAACATCTGATGGAACGTCAGCTCAGCCATTTAAGATCAAATGCAATAAAATGTAAGAAGTTTTTAAGAGTCTGTAGCAGGTAGTGTTAAGAGAAATGTCAGGGAAATGAGAGCAACTTATAAACGTAAAGGAACCTTTAAATACACGTCAAGGTGACATAATTTTATGGCGAGGCAGTAGCCGAAAGATAATAAAAATCAGTGAGTAATAGAATGGTGGTGCCAGTTAAATTAATGGCAAACCTGCATCAACTCAGTGAAGTGTCCTTTCACTTGCAGAATAAGCCACTCTAGAAGGAAACGATTTGCATGAGGTTTTGAAAATCAAAGTTTGCATACCCTAAGTGCATAGACTTTAACTAAGAGTGAATGAAAATGCTTCAAAAGTGTTTATTAGAACAAGGAAAACTCAAATAGTTAAGACGCAACTATAAATGGATTCTTTAATAGAAGCCGATTCCAACACTGAAGCAACGACTGATATAACCATTTCCCTTTTTTGTTTGCTTCTGAGGAAGTACAATATCTTTGATGCATAACCTCGGAATAATTAATTTTAAGTATTTAAGTACGTGGACGAAAATTGAATAGAAAAACAACCTTAATTAATATATTAGGAAGACTTAACGCCATATACCAATGTTTAAGAACAGAGGAATATTATAACAAAAAGGACCATTCAACTTGATTAAACAAGATAATTAATTAATTCAGCAGCCATACCAATCTTGCTGGATTATGTAAGAAAGCTTCCATCCCCGTCTTCAGAAATTCTCACGACCTAGCACAATGGACCTAACGTACATTCACGTTTTAGTGTTTTATTCTATTCCACAACTATTCATCACTGATCGAGAAAACAGCCTAATGAATACAAGTGTATGACACTAACTCTTTGTATTATCATCGTGACAATAGCTACATGTCTGACTATTAGGGTAATACAGTCCTCTGGAACACTTTCTGATACATCTTTCATCACTAATACAAACTGTTTATATTGAGGTTTATTTTCTTAGAAGTGACAATTTCGAAATACACGTGCATAACCACGTTGACTGTTTGTTCTGGAATTTATCTCTGTGGGTGGATTCGGCGAAAAATGGAGATTTCATTCTAATTTATAAACATGCCCCCATGAAACCGCAATGAAGATGAACCAGGATGCTGTCAACGTGTTTCTTCTCTTGCATGGTTGATAGATGTCAAGATAACAAAAACTAATCACAGAGTGGTTAGTCGTTTGCATGTATATCGTATCAAACAGATTTACTCCAGTTATTGCAAAATCATGCTGAAATGCTACGTGCATATCAAAATGAAGAGAACACATATATTCCCAAAACTGTGAGTAAGCAGATGAAACAATATATCTGGACAAATTAATTTAATAAACGAATGTGAGATCAGTGTGAGATTATTGAATTAAATTTATAGCATAATTCGGTGCCGTATAAAAGGTTTCAAAATCATTCACAAGAAAGAGAACACTATTCCCCGTTTCTAGAACATCATATAAGTAGTTCAGAACTGCATCTACAACACCCACCCACCCCAAAAGAAAGGTAAAAGGGAGTGGTGACTGTCAGTATGATAGTGAATGAAGAGGTCAATGACTTTGTCGGATAAAAAGGACACTCGAAGGTCAAGAATCAAATGTAGCAATTGGTCAAAGACACAACCATCGCCAGACAGGGATCAGTGACCTGGGTAATGGCTACCAAATGGATCGATGTTCAGTGATTTTGTTAGATCATACAGGCACTCAAGGTCAAGGACCAGCAGTAACGATTGGTCAATGAAATAACACTCACTAGACAGAGGTTAATCTGCTGTAGAGGTAAACGACATAATTTATGCAGATGGGTAGATATCAGTACTAATTCTCATATTTATATAATTATATAATACATATATATATATATATATATATATATATATATATATATATATATATATATATATATATATATATATATATATATATATATATATATATATATATGCACGTGTTATGTACATTTAAGTCCCAACGAGTTCCAACCAAGGCTAGAAGTTTTAAAATATGGTTACAAGAATGATTGAAGCATTGGATCTTTTGTATTTTGAATATGATCATTTTTATGGCATCAAGAATGAAAAATATTACACTTGCCAAGTAGACATCACCAATGTATATGGGACAGAATATAGGGTCAGCTACTAACATACATTGTTGACAATCTTCCAACACACTGAACAAACGACATTTGCAGATGTGTAAAACCAAGCAACCCCACTAAATAATGGCTTTGACACACGACCATAAAACTTGGCACCATTCAATTACAGTTTCTTACAGATTCAAATCAATATTGCTATTTTGAATTTTCATGGTATATAGCAGCTACTGGAAAATAAATCACACAAACCTACACAAAACTTAAGACGTAAAATGGAGCCAACTACCTTTATGGTTTCTTGCTATCCCAAAGTTGACCGTATGGGAATATTTAATAGGTGGATAATTTCAAAGAGAACAATTTTAGCTTTGTAAGTACATTAGGACAGACTAATGTCCCAAAGCTCATGTCTTACTTGTATGATGCAACATTTACTATAGGATTCTGTAATTATTCAAAATCTTGAATTAGGTTTAAAAGGCAAACCAGATACAATGTATATTAGAATTTAGTCAAAACTATTGAGTACATCGATTTTGATATTTGTAATGAAAGTAATCAAAGACGGATTTAAAATAACTATTTTTAAAATTGATAAACAGTACCATCCTCGGAAAATATTGGCACGTACCAACGGTATACTAAAAGTTCGCCGACAAAAACAGCTGAAAAAACCCCTCAGTTTGATGTGTTTAGATATGGAATGAATAATTAGTCAACGTAAGTAATCCTCAAAACTGCAACCGCAAACTTAATAATTAGTCGTCATGTGTACTCCGAAATTTGTATTGACAATTTGATGAACTTACTTATAATTGTCATTGTAATTTTATGACAAAAACAGTTGAGCCAAAATAGCATTATTTATTATATTCAACATAAAAATCTTGACAGAGAGATGATAAGAATGCATGATGAATGCGGATGCGCAGGTAAATATCTTGCTAATGGTAATAGTTATATTGTGTAAGAAAAGGGCTTGTGAGCATCATTATTGTATCCTCCAGTCTGTGCTAAGAAGCCCAATAACGATATTTATGACATGTAGCAGGAACGACTTAAGTAGGAAATCACCGGAAAAGTAAAAATTTGTAAAGTGTTTATTACGCTTTATTAAGAGAGAGAAATATAGATTAAAGGTAAATACATTGGATATTAAAACATGAAGATATGATCGATAATAATAGAAAATGAGGAATTGAAAGATAGAAAGAGAAACAGAGGAGTGCAAATGTATTACGAACAGCACGATATGTAAGATATATACAATGATATTGTGATAAAAAGTGAGGGAGACAGAGAAGAGTTGGATGGTATAAGAGAGAAAATATCAACAGCATAAATTGTAGCTATTACAAGAGATATACAATATTCATAATGTGAATTTCAAAAGTACATTTTTAGAAATTAGTATCGTAGCATTTTACAGAAATACAGCTCCCACCACGCCAAAAAAAAAAAATAAAAATAAAAAAAAAAAAGTTAAAAAAAAATAAAGAAAGAGAAGTAATAATAGATGGTTTTTAAACTTTTCGTTCTAGGAACTTTTTTGAGAGGTTATGAATTTTGAGACAGATAATATTTTCTTATACCATATCATTAAAGATGATAAGAAACAATTAAAAGTAAGAAACAAAACAGTTAAAGGAACGTAAAACTTAATGCAAGATGATGCAGGTAAACATTACAGAAATTATCTTTATAAATAATTATTTGGTGGATAATGTGAGTAGTATGGTGAAAAGGAGGTTATGAGCACATTTCTATACGTTTCCATCAATGCACGCTTGTTTTTTGCGTTTTAAACCTTCTATGACAAAATTTAATAGTTTCAAAAACACACCCACTAGTTTGGGAAACCAGGAAAATGTGATTTTCATTACGACACTTTAAATACATGAAATATTTTTTTAAACGTTTTAAAGCACGTTTTATTACTTCTTTCGTAAGAGTCTATCAAGGAAACCTCCATTCGGTATAGTACTGAAAAATGACAGTTGTTTTTACTTATTTAATCAAATAAAAATAATAAAAAAATAAAAATTAGAACGATAATAACATTTAGGGGAAAAGAAGTACCAGATAACAGAAAAGAAATGATCTGCTTATATTTGAATAAGAAGCAAATTCGAAAGTTTGAGTCAAAGAAAATGGCGGTGAAAAAATTAGATGTATCATATGAAGCTTTCAGCAATGATTGTTTTCAAACAATTGATGGATCTTTTTGAATTGCTCTTAGGGCAGATGATGATAGACTTAAAGATTGGCTGTCTGATCCTGAGTTAAACGTCTTTGACGAAGTAATTACTGTCCTTCCTGATAAAAAGAAACAACGATTATGTTATTTGATGGATCTTGAATATTATCTTTACTGTTGAAAAATACATTAATTGTCACTCTCATTACGCTGTAAAGTTTTATAATGCTCAAGCGCAGGTGTATTTATACCATCAACGCAGTAATGCTTATCATCAACATTTGTTAATCCTTGATTGTTAATTTTAGCTGTTTTTATTTCATGTAAATATGATCTTATTGCGGTCATTTCAGCGATATGAGTTTTGTCTTTACCAAATAATACTGAACGGAAATCATTGCAAACAAGTTTGGTTTTTACAACCTGTTTTTAAACGTCTTTTGCTTTTCTTGTTTCCTTTTTCTTAAACCTGATGTCATCGAGTTCTATAAAGACAAACATATTCACGTTTATTTAACAAATTTGGCACTAGTTTCTTTGACAGAGCACAGTTTTCCTCGCCGTAATGATAATTGCTCCTTTGACAACAATGAATCTGGTAAAATCATTGATTCAGTCAAAAACGGATAGTCATTGTGATAATCATATAGCAGTGCAGTATAATCAACATCGGTTTCAACAAAATAAGTATGATCAGCTTCAGACAAATCATTTTTATATTGAAAGCAAGCAAGGGGACAGAGTCAGACTTTGATGGGCTGAAGATTGACTTGGTGGCGCTATAGAACTCTCTGGAGTTCTTAGTGTCGGCATAGCGTTGCACTTCATCAGCTTTCCTTTCCCACCACTGGTCATGCATCTTGCAGAGTTCTCTCTGAGCCTCAGCTTGATAGGATTTGAAGCGGTCTTTTTTTTGTGTGGGGGGGATGGAGTTTGGGTCATTCTGCCAGTTAATGAATGCTTTGTTCTCTGTCAAGCAGATCTTCAATGGCACCGTTGTTCTCGTCGAACCAGTCTTGATGGGTTCGCTTCTTAGGACATAGAGTCGCCATAACTGTCTCACTTATCATGTCCCTGAGCTTGTTCCATTTCTCGGAGGCATTTACATGTATAGATCCCTTGGTAGACAGCTTGTCATCTAGGCTCTTCTGGAAATCGAGCTGGGTGGAAGGCTGCTGTTGAAGGCTATGCGCACAAGCTTAGGACGCCTTGGGTGATGTGGAATAATGCGCAGCTTTAGGGTAGTTTGTACAAGTCTGTGGTTTGTCCATCATTCCGCTCCTCGCATGGCCTTGGTGATGAGGACATCCTGGGCATCGCGCTGGCGGACTATTATATAGTCGATTAAGTGCCATTGGCGAGATTTGGGGTGCATCCAGGTGTTATTGTGTTTGTTCGCCATTCTGAACATTGAGTTGTGATGTGGATCTCAAATTCTTCGCATTTGCTGAGTAAGAGCAGGCCGTTGTTGTTCATCTTCCCGACACCGTGCTTGCCAAGCACACTTTTTCATCGACCATAGTCGCAGCTAACACGGGCGTTGAAGTCCATCAGTAGTATGATCTTATCGTCAGCTGGAAAAGTACAGAGCTAACGTCCGCATAGAACTGCTCGATGGTTTCCGCTGGCTCGTGAGGGTAGGGGTGTAGGCGCTGATGATTGTTGCGTGGTGTTTGTGGCTGATAGGTAGCCGTAATTTCATTAGCCCCTCATTGATACCAACAGACAGGTCCGGAAGCTGCTTCAGAAGACTTGATTTGATAGCCAGGCCGACTCTGTGGATCCTGTCTTCGTTTTGGGCTTTTCCTTTCCAGAAGAAGGTGTAGTCGCTTGCTAGTTCAGTCAGAGAACCCTCCTCTGCGAACCTGGTTTCACTCAAGGCTACAATGTCGATATTATAGCGTGAACGTTCCTTAGCAACTAGGGCTGTTCTCCTGTAAGGTTTTGCTGCGTTCTCTTTGTCCATGAGAGTGCGGATGTTCCATGATCCATAAGAAGTTTCTTTCTTTGATGGTTTCGACCGCAGATATGGATGATCTTGCTTGCCGCAGCAAGATTGGCAGATTTTGGAAGGCAGGCTATTTCAGACCACCTTTCCTAGGCCCCTCCATATATAGACTGAGCAGCGCTGTCCTGAAAAGGTCTGCTCAGTCGCCCTGGATGCTGCCGAGCTGTTCCGCTGCCCTGGGTACAGAGCAGAACGACCACTTGTTCAAGGGCCGCCTACGTGCAGGTCTCTGACTACAACTCCCAATGTTCATCTCCATCTGTTGCTTCGCCAGTCGCCCATCGCCGTAGGACTTTGGTAGGTGCAGGTAGGGAACGATGAGTATGATGATGGGGATGAATGATAAGTGCACAACATAACCTGTGCGGGAAGGAGATTTAAGTGAAGAAGCCATTGCACAGAGACAGCCTCACTCTCTCGGCCTTGGTAGTTGGGATCCAGTGGTACGAAGATTCGTCACGGCTGGGGACTACTTCGGCTGCACTGGATGGTCATTCCGTCTTGAGTGACTTGTCATGCCATGCGCTCTCCACAAAGCGTTTGCAGATTCGCCTTCGTGGCCGTTGGATTGCTCAGTTGATCTCTTCGGTACTGTCTGCCGTAGCTGGCTTTGCATGCAAGGATAGGTGTTCTCCCAACTCACCGAGTGTTTGAGACCCATCGGCCACCCTCAACCTGGTTTAGCCGGCCAGTCGAAGCCGTTGCCCGTGGTGTGGCCGCTATGCATGCTACGGGTTCTTGGAGCCACAGGTGAGAGCTGAGCGCCTGGTGGGGACCAAACGTGGACGAGTTACTCCCGAAAGAGCACGACATGCCCTCCACAAATGGTACTACCCCTCCCAGAGCACCCCGAACGCAACGGATGGCAGCTTACGTAAAATTTAACAAAAGCGAACCGCGGCAACAACAGATTTTGCAAAAGACTTCTTTAAACGTATGAACAACTCTGTCCTTGGAAAACCGATGGAAAATATTCATAATCGTGTTGATATTGAGGTCGTTAATAATGTGAAACGCTGTAACAAGTTAGTTTCCTCAGAAAGTTTGCTGGGTTGTTACATATAAACGAACACCTCATTATGATTAAAAAACATAAGACAAACTTAGTACTTAATAAACCGATCTCTGTTGGTGCTTCAGTGTTAGAACTTTCAAAGTGGTTGATGTTTAATTTTCATTACTGGTTTGTAAAATATCAGTGGCCGAGTGCAGGATTGTTATTCACAGATACAGATTCACTTGTGTATAAAATTGAAATCGAGGACGTCTATCAAGATATCTATGATCACCTAGAACGGTTTGACCTTTCCGACGTTACTCGTGATAATCCTTTTTACGATCCCACAAACAAAAAAGTTATCGGTAAGATTAAAGATGAGTTTTGTTTTGATATTGGTTCCGAATACGTTGGCCTTCGTATCAAGATGGATTCGCTGATATCAGGTCCCGAAAAGATTAAAGAAACAAAACAAGCAAAAGGAGTTAAAAACTGGTTGTAAGAAACAAATTTGTTTGCAATGATTTCTATTAAGTATCATTTGGTAAAGAAAAAAAAAGTGGCTGAAATGACAGCAATAAGATCATATGTACATGAAGCAAAAACAACTAAAACTAAAAAACAAGGATTAACAAATTTTGATGACAAGCGTTACTGCGTTGCTGGTATAAATACACTTGCTCGTGGTCATTATAAAACCATACAGCGTGATGAGAGTGAAAATTTAAATTTTTAAATAAACCTTGTATCATTTTTCAGTAGTGTGACGAAAGGAGGTTTCCTTGCTAGATTCTTACGAAAGAAGCAATAAAACGTGTTTTAAAAATGTTAAAAAAAAATATTTCATGTTTTCAAAATATCGTAACGAAAATCACATATTTTAGTTTCCCAAACTAGTGGGTGTGCTTTTGAGACTATTAAATTATGTCATAGAGGGTTTAAAACGCTAAAAAAAAGCTTGGATCGATGGAAACGTATAGAAATGTGCTCATAACCTCCTTTCTCGATTCTACTATGGGTGAAATAAATTTAACTCGAAGTGAAAAGCACACACTATACACATTTCACTTCTGGGTGGTTTTACTATCTGCGCCTCAAGATAAAAAATGCGCGATGCAGAATGGTATTGAGACTTCATCAAATCTTATTTGATGCAGACTGATATTATTTAGTGGAAATATAAGATATGCGGAAACTTGTGTCTTCATATTCTAACAACAAACACTTGCAGCATACAAATTAATTTTTCTGATCGAGTACGATGCCTTACATTTCAAACTTTTCGTTGTGTTTTTCATCAAGTGCTCCTTTGTTCACTTGGCTGGTGGAGGTATTTAGAACAAAATGATAAAGCGCCTCTAATTACCGCAAGAAATTATTTTTTAAATATGAGTGATTGCGATATTAGTATAGCGTTTATAACATCATTTATAGGTGATCCATACACAAGCTCCAAACCAACCTTGCTTGAATTCAATGAAACCGTTTCAGAGCTATCCTGCAAACATACACACATTTAGATCCATGTAATGCCACTAGGGCAGGATAATAAATGTACAGTTAAATTCTACCCTACGTAATCTCCTATTTATCAGGCGCTTTACAGTAACGCCTGTAACACCTATAGACTGATATTTACCCTCTTTTGCAATGGGTGAGATGCCGAACATGGGGTAGTTAAAGACCTGATACATGAAACAAAAAGCATTTAATGAAATAAGTTATAATCGTCTTATACAACAAATATTGGAAGAACATCTACTAAATATTTGTTGATGCATTTTAGATAATTCAGATCCTATTACTGTTTCAGACTAGTCACATGACCATTTTTGACAAATTGTTGTTGTCTGTAAATTTGGAGGGAGGTCCGTACTCTAAATGCCAACGTAAACGTTCTCAAAGTAAATGTAGGCAAATATTACTGCAGGTATATGCATATTGGAAATACTATATTTTCCAACTGTATTAAAAGAGTTTTTGGTAATAACTCTTCAATTTACAATGTATTCTGCAGCACTGATTCTGTAATTTCCCTCAACTCAAAGTTTGGTCTTCAGCTTCAGTACGGTTGAGACTACGCCAGGTAGAACTATCCTATACTAGAACTTTCCAAGACTTAGGGTCTAAGTTGAAGTGTTTGAAGAATTGGTTGAAGAAATCTTTAGAGCACCTGTTCTAATTATACAGAAGTTGCGTTTCCTCCATCAGCTCGCCGTAGAGGATTTTCATTGGGAGTCGCTTCGTTGACAGTCTGTCGACGAGGCGAGTCCATCTCATTTGTAATTTTATTAGCAGATTGTGGAACCAAGAACTTCATAATTGTATTAAAACCTTAGTGTCTACGACTCCATCCCGCCATCTTATCCTCAACAGTTTCCCCAGGTAGCCTATGTGAAAATGATTCATCTTCTTGGCATGACCTCTGTACACCAACTCTGATTAACATACATACTGCAGAGTTGGCAATACAGCGGCTTTGTAGACCTTCCGTTTTGTTTGCAGACTGATCTATGTGAACTGTACGCGATAATGTCGAGGCAGGTGAACTTGCCCAATTCCAGGAGAGTGTGATCATAACGTGTGATGGTATGGCTCTCCGTAAAACGTTTCTGGTACAGGTTGATGCATCACATGTCTTATTGTGGCAAATTGTGAGATCGAAATTGTCGCAAGTTGAAGAGAAATTTCTCATATTCTTCTGCATGTCGGATTTAGATTTGGTATTAAGGGTATAGTAGCCAGAAAATAGGAGATTCAAGTGTAACAGTCAGTACGTATGGCAAGAACCGTCATACTGAAAAGGGATGGGACCAAAACACATCCTAGCTTGAGTTTTTTTGGTCTGGGAATAGTCAAATGACTCCCCGTATTCAACGAGACGAGAGAGAATGCCATTGTGGAATTACCACAACCGTTATAATGACTTTCTCCAAATTTTGTTATGATCTTCCAGAGACCCAGAGTAGAAGAAAATCTCAGCTGGAAGATTATGACTAGACGCATCTTAGGGCAAGATGATTGCTTCAATTAGTAGTTGTTAAAGTCTTGAGGTCACTTATTGCTTGTCAACATTATATTTGATACTGCACAAAAGCACGTATATTAGTATATTTGATACATTTAAATATACACAAATATTGAGATGCGTTTTGGAAGTCATCTGGCAAGTTTGCATTGACGTTTTACGTCACAGGAACACAATTATGTTACGTAATGCTAAGTAAGATGCTTTGGGACACTCTGCGGTAACTGACCCTGTACTGATATGATGGTAAGATTTGAACCAGCACTCTTTCTTTCGTCTGGCACGCTATCCACTCAGCCACCATGGCTGCTGCGTCCACGAGTAGCCTCGTACGATATGCAGGAGGGTGCAGCTGAAATATTTTACCTCTTAGAGCCCACACTGTGTTCTTGTTGGAAAAGGTAAAATGGATTATTTTCTGCTGTTTTCTTTTCAATCCATGCCCCCATTTTTCTAATCTCATGACAAGCCTGTTTGCATGTTTGTCAGTCTGTTTTCAGTTTGTACGTCTAGCTGTCTATCCCACAAAACACCATATCGGCGCCAAATAGTTGAATTCAAGATTAGGATACCTAATGTAACACCCGACAACCATTTTAAGTTCCAACTGTGAAACCCACTCTGTTTGATTCTGGTCAGTGTGCATAAAAGAAAGCAGTGAATAAAAGAAGTCACAGCTTGAACTCTTATATTCATATTTGTGCCATCATCCATCCGTATATAAATATAAAAATGATGCTTGAATAGAAAAAACAGAATCGTTCGACGCATATGTTACAGTAGTGTGCAAGCAAGAATAAACACTGTTAAATATTTAATACATTTTTATATCAGAACCTCCGGCGCACTGCAAGTACGCTGTTAAATGTAATTTAGTAGTTTTTAAATGTACTTTTTTCTCTCAGTTTGTCTTAGAATGCAGCTTTCAAAGATAAGATTATTTTTAAAATAGCTCGGCTCGGCAAAGAACAAATTATTTCAGTCTGTGCACTTACTAGATATTTTCTTCCTTCTGTCGGTTGGAATAAAGCAGTACTCCAATACAATCTTTACGTACCCACTCTGACTGATATTGATCGTGATTATTATTATTATTATTATTATTATTATTCCATTTATCATATGACTATTGTGCTATTTTAGGTTAATATAGCTTATTATATACATTTCTATATTACGTGAGTATAATGGAACTTCGTAACGTCTTGATTAAAGTCATGACGTCGTGTAGGGCAAGGACGTAATGACTCTAGGATCCAAATCTTGTGTTGTTTGTAAAGGCGCCAACTACCACACCGTTCCTATTCCTTTCAAACAATGTCAGTATCTTTCATCATTTGACGAATCTTCCATTGTGCTCATTCCATAACACAAATCATGAAATATGTTGTCAAAAAATAAAGATGAGATAGAATTACTCACCCATATTAACCAGAATCTATTTATGGAACATGTATCCTTAGCTATATTAATGGTACGCCATCTATACACTCGCGAAAGAAATCCAAACATAGTTTGTTATAACCCCACTATTTCAACAAGTTACAAAATCTATATTGACATCAGCAAACTTTATGAACGGGTTTGATTCAGTCCATGCCTGTTGGTGGGTTTAAATAGATTAAACCCGAACACATATACATTCACAAACACGTACAGGAGTATGACAGCAACAAAACTTTATCTGGAGTATCCAGACAAATTTCACCACATCCATAACAAATATCCACTAGCACCGGAAGTGCCGTCGGTGCCCCGTTGTTAGTTGTCCCCGTATCAGTGTGCAATCGTGGACGAATCCAAACACAAGTTTACAGAATGCTCCAAAGATATAGAAAATCTTCAGACGAAAAACAACTATGTCGTCTACGTACTAAATATGCAGTTGTATTTGCGACTACTAATACTTGTGAGACAAGCCAATGGGGCGAATGTATTTTCTCCAGTGTGACAAGATGGGTCCGTATAAAGAAATGAATATTGAATACAATGGCCACAAATATGTTTGGTAACGACTTCTTCAAACTGAAAAAAAATGTTATCATTTTCAAAACTCTGGAGTACCTACGAAAACAAATCTGTCTTAATCTTATACTCGATAGTGAACAAAAAAAATTTCAAATGATTAATTAAGGACCCGTCGTTTCAGTCACGCCAAATATTTGACGGCGAAGTCGGAACCGTCAGCAACAGAAACGTCAAACTGAAATTAGCAAAGCCCGTATATGCTGGACTTGTCGAAACTGCTTACGTACATGTTTTACTATGATAAGTTTAAACCGACATAAAGTGACAACATCAAGTTGTTGTACACGGTTTGGGACTTGTTGTTCATGTCCATTACCAACGAGGAGGTGAACGCGGACACTGCTGAACCAAGTTTAGTAAATAGATTTGATACCATCGAGTATCCGAATGATCATCCACTGTTTAGTAACACCCATAGAAAGGTTGTAGGTAATTTCACGGATGGGTGCAAGGGTAATCCTTTCGAGTAATGGAGGGGATTGCATCCGAAAATTCTATTAAAGACATCTTAATGGCAAAAGTAGTTTCTCACGGTTATTGTCGCAAAAAGTCTCAAACACGGAATGGAATGTTTGCTTGAGTGTTGCAAGTTATCACTCACCGCAAATCTAATTTGATCAAAGAAACATCATCGATGCGTATCGTTGCATCAAGATGAGGTTATCATCGCTTGAACCCAAGCGATGAATTTTCCCCGACGAAATCACCATTTATATGCACAGACACCGCGCAGTTTGTCAATCGACTTACTATTGATACATTTGCACATTGATGCACTAGCGCGTTAAGATATATCTTGGCAATAGTTCTGTATCCGTTGGAAAGACTTGCAATCCATCTAGCACAAAATTCCTCCTTGGAGGCTTTGCTACTCCTTCGCCAGTTGGTACGGAATGATAAAGTGTTGTCTGTCCCGTAAAATCAATCCGATACAGTAATGTATTAGTGGACCACATCTGGTCATTAGCGCGATTAGCTCAACATTACTCGCCTTTCGGCTTCCCAGGTGCCTAAGGAATTTTTTTCCGAATAAGTCAAAAGGCGGTGGGCGCGAAATCATCCTTCTGTCGAATTGCATCAGCGGGCTTTAACACAATTCCGCGTGTGATTCAATATCTAATGCTTGTATGACTGATGACAACTAGTGTTATCCTTGACTAGATCCGAGACTTCGTTAATAATTTTTGCGCGCACTCAAGTCAGAATAACCGTTCTTGAAGCCAAACTTTCAATCATTCCACAACAACTTGATTACGATATATGTTAAGATTTCCAACACTAACGAGCCCCTTATATTTTGTTAACAGTGTAGTAATAGCTCACATAAATTCTTTGCTTTGATCTTCGTACAATAAGCAAGGCCATGTTAATGTTGGACGTGCATCAGAATCACTTGCGAAATCTTTGCACGTCGTCTGCTCCGATTCATTGTTACTGATAGTAACATCTACAATAATTAAAACGAACTTGTACTTTCGCGATCATATGGAAGAAACAAAAGCTCTGCAAACGTTCCGCTCTTCGTTAGGCTTTCTCACATCCAACCATCCACTGTAAATCTTTCCTTGCACGGGTATGTAAATTTCCCACAATGCTTTCTCGACCAATCATCCTCGAGCATTTACATGACTGAACATTGCCTCGCTTGCTATTTAACGACAGCGCCATCTTTCTAATAGCCACGATTACTGTAGCATATGCTTGAATATGTCTGATCAGAATCTATACTTTTCGTATTCATCATTGCTTGTTTGTTTATTATATCAATATATTTTACCTCTAATGAGTGGACTTTGTCTTCCTAATGGCCACCAATTAAATTCTTAGCTTTCATGCCTCCCTTAATGATCCATTTGTAATTCTTTCCCCGATTGTATAATTAATTTCATTCAAGTCCTGGATGAGATCTATATGAGAACGTTGGCTCGCATTGATATCACTAGATAATTTGCAAGTGAATTCAGGTCGGTAAACGCAGTAAGGGGTTCCCAGACGTTGGTTATTTGTTAGAATCAAATCTTATTTCAAGCCTTTTTCAAGAGTCACAATAACTGTAGACGGGAATATCTCTTCACCAGGGTATTTACTTCATAGTGTTGCAGACAACTTTGTTAATGCAGCAGCGACATCAAATGCGGAGACGTTTTTCATACCCTGCACCTTTACCGCCAAATGGCCCAACAAATGCAAATTTCCTTCCTCCACACCGAACACAAATTTCAATGATCGCAGCTCTGCCATTGAGTTTGAACTCGAGTTGGATTTGCAGTACGTATTGTTATGCGATATTGCACACATTATGAAGACGCGATTGTGTTATACATCAATTGACATTTAACATGGATCACGAAATAAAAATAATCAAAGACGCTTTCACCGTTATAAGCTTCAGAGAGAATACAGTGCCCAAAGTACACAAGCTTGATGAGATTTCAATAAATGCCACAAAGCCGGTCGCAAACGTTTGGAACTCCTTCGTGGTTATATAGATATCCGTGAATTTATCGAAGATATCTTGCAAGAAAAGATTCCACAGCAGGCACTCAGCAAACGTTTGCGCCTCTAATTATACCAGCAAAGGAGATTTTATGCAAGATGGCAGATACCTTAACGATGATGGTAAAAGAAGAACCGGGTCCTTGGACACTTGCAGGAGTCGATTGTGGGAATCCAAGAAGACATCTGCGAACTTTGAGAAACTCATTGTACGGTCGCAAAAGACACCCATGTTTTTGATGAAGACTTGAAGACGACAATTCAAAAGCGTCCACTATCACCGCCACCCGTGTACTAACGAATGATGAAAACACCACGTCAACATTTCAATCAATGAGTGGATCGTTGCAAATCCTATATATAACTCTCTTAACGTACCTCGCGAATGGGAAAAATAGATGTTAAAAGTACCATACGGATCATTGGTCAACAGATGACCCAGCTAGGTTCACGAAAAAGATATATAAGTCGAGAGACTTAAAGAAAGGCGAAACAAGAATTTTAGGAGACTTTTTCTAACGTGGTGGAAGATTACGCACTTGCGTTTGCACCTTTGTTATTATGTGTTTATCGCAGTTGGAATATATTTGATTACTGTCACCAAACAAATCGTTTGTTCTTTTGGCAGGCGGTTGCACCTCCTGAACTATTGTTGAATTTCCCACCTGCGCATATGAGCTTGAATCAATAAATATATCCGACAAATGATCGCATTGGAAAATGGTAAAAACTAAACAATTTTTAGTTTGTACACATTTGCTCACTCTCAGCTCTGCAATCTCAATAAAAACTCCAACGTACTTAGCAAACATTCCACAGTCTCCATTAAGAACAGGTTTTGGTTGGCCTAAAGATATTAATGAGATTTACCCAAACGAGCAAATTCAGCGTGCAGCTCCCGACCGTACATTTTACATTTTCGACCCAGATATTGTCAAGAGCACCATCAAGACTCACATTAAAAAGCCTCGACAACGCCAGCGTCTTACAGTTATATATTGTTTGGGCTGGTTTGCTCCAAGGTCTCAGGTGATCTGATACATTTTACTCACGTGCCCGTGTATCTCCGATGCAACAAAACTTGGTTGGCATACCTTCGTTTTACCATTGAAGATCAGGACAAGCACGTGTTGGACCAACGCGGGAAGACCAAAGGCGCTCATAGCATTAACTTCGCTCGATGCACCAATCGCTAAACAAATTTTAAACAACGTTGCTGCGAATCAGTTGAAAAGTCTTAAATAGAGAGTGGTTCAATCAATTCGACATCGAATACGACTTTTAGAGACTCGACAACCCAACGCCGTTGCACTTCCATCGACAGCGACAACGCCAGGCCCGGCCAGTAAACTCATTAATGAAGCACTCAGTAACGTTTGTCGGATTCGGTGATTGCAAATCTGGCAATGGGAAGCAGAATACTGTTGTCTCGCTAAAATTGTTAGACGAAACCATGATGTACAAGCAATGACTCTCAAATATGTATCTCATTCAGCGTTTGATATGGACGCGCCTATGTAGCGAGATCGAAGCACGCAAATGATCAATATTAGTCATAAGAGGGATCTAAACCAGAAAAAAGACATTACAATTTCATTACATACTGGCATTTTCTTCCGTGACGGGCATACTTCGAGATCCAGGGATAGTGCTAGATAATAAAAAATGTAAAGTTGCATTTCATTTCTACAAATTATTTTCTATAACATCATAGGCATGTGCTCTTGACATCACATTTGGCAGTGAAATAGCTATTTTGTGCTAAATTGTATCTATTTTTAAAAAGTTCATTTTGTCATCATGTGATAACCAGATTCATATTTGTACAGAATATTAAGGTATTTGTGAATAAACGTTTACTAGATTATCGTTTTGATTGCCTAATATGGACCTTGTGAGAAACAACAAAAGTTAAGTCCGTCAGCATTCTTTGGTACCGATCATCTCTATAACGGTCAAATATTAATTACATCTAAACTGACGTTTCTCCTAAAATGATTGCATGCACTAAGTTTGGCATATAACAATTCTATGTCCATTATAGCATGCATATATGTGGTACAACGAAACACTGCATGAAATTTTGTTCCAAACGTATGTTCGTCAATAACTACAAAATTCGTCATGTTTCTGCATCTTCAAAAGACCTCACAAACTACCACCGCAATTGAAAACAAGCTCTACTTTATAACATAAGATACTTTTTAATACCATCTAAAATATTTAACTTTCAAACGTAATCTCGTTTGCGCTCCTCCTTAAGGAAAAAAGAAATAGGACAAACCACGTTCTTATCTCCCCCCTTATGTTCCTTCCGTTAATCAAGGTTACGATATTTGAATTTTCAAAAAGAGGATACTCCGGAGAGTGGGTGTGTCTGTATCATTTATCGATGTAGAATTAACTACTCAAATGGAGGACACGTCCGGTAAAGATGGGATGTATGGCGACCCTACACAAATCTCGAGTATAAAGTACCACAAAATGCCTTTTTCCTCCTCGTTTTAAAAATATAATTGACACACAAATATAGCCTGTCATTTGCATTATATTTGCCTTTTTCTGATCGAGGTTCTGAACCTTTTGAATATTTGAATGAGGGTAGTTAAATATAGAAGAGGTGCAGGTAGGTGATCGACCCACAACAACAACAACAACAGTAGCAACAGCAAAATGGAGCTTACAGTACTATTTTACTCACACGGTCTGAAAGATAATGGAATGATGATGGAAATAATAAGAAATGTATCGTTCCTTACCATGACCATTTTAAATAGCATTTAATGTTTTAATTGTTTTGTAGGTTAAATTCTACCTTTGAAGACTAAATTCTACCCTTGTAAACTAAATTCTATCCTTGTAGACTAAATTCTACCCTTGTTGATAAATTCTACCCTTGTATAAATTCACAATCTTGAACTCTGAAAATATTCTTTAAAATATGAAATAATAATGTGAGTCATACACATGCAAACCATGAAAGTACTGAAATTGGCACCGAAAAATTTCAAATGCAATCTGTTAGTATCATTATTATTCATTGTTTCCTATTTGATGAATTTCGTCACCAAACAACTTGACAGTATCCTCTACTGAAGACTATATTTTGGACAAAATAAAACTGAATACAGTAGTTATCAAGGAAGTATTTAATGAAGGAAGGGATTATATTGCAGTGTTAGGACTTTTCTTCTACTTGTAATGCAAAGACATGTATAAAATAATTTCGTTTTAAAAGGGAGTACAAAAGTTTTAGGGCATGTTTGATCTTATCCAAAGGAACCTCACTCAGCAACAAGTTATTTATATATACTAATTTCACTCTCATACTTCAAAGGATTCCACGTGACAGAGGTGAAGTGCATACCCCTTTCCAACTGCTACTAAACGGCTATCGAGACGAAAATTTAGCGGACGGATCCCTGTCTATCTTTAGCATAATTGCCGGTGTTCAGCTGCTGGATTTGTAAAGTTATATACATGTCTCCTTTTATCTTATAAATTAAACTGTATATGGGTGTTATATATGTGCCTGTGGATCGTCGAGATCGGGTGAGACGGTCTACCACAGCTGCTCCATCTTTATAAATCAAATTATAAACCAACAGTTGGACCGCAGGCCTCACCACTAGTAGAAAAGTTTTCTTATTCATGAATAAACAGCGATTTTTAAAATGGGACGATGTCCATGTTTGTACGCGCGTGTGTGTTTTCTCACACACCCAATTAATAATAAATTGATGATATTTCCAAGTAGCATTGTGAAAACGACATTTAAACGTTTGATTATAAAACAGTCCCATAATACTAAAATTAGCAATGTATGTACATACAGGTATAGAACAGACGGATAGAGAGGCCTAAATACAGATAGAGAGAATTTTTTATAACGATAGACACTAGTAGATGCTTGTTAACGAGATTTATTTATGTATTTTTCCTCGCATTACAAACCATTACCATTGTGAATGTCTCAATATATTCAACAATTTCTCAAAAATTAGCGCCGTGCAGTTCTTGGAGATACACATAAAAATTCTTCTCAAGGTCATAGATGTCAGCCATCTGGCCACGCCCCGTGATCGAAATGAGTTTGTAGAAAAATATACTGGATAACACTTGGTGAAATAACCCGAGTACAATTATTGTTCAACATGTATATCTTTTTATGATTACAATAATATATACTAAGTTTCACAGTAATCAACTAAAGCACTACAGTAGTTACATTAAAAACTCATGGACTGCATTCGTCTTTAAGACAGAAGGGCAACAACTCCACCAAAAAGGAAAGAGAGCAAATATATTTGTCAGAATGTGCATCTTTTAATGCCGAAATCTCTGTATATATATGTACAACATTTCAAAATTTTCAAAGCAATTTGCGTTCACAAGATTCTTTCCTACTACCTTCAGCTGCAGGACTAAAATCGGGTATTTGTCCAAAAAAACAGCAGATTCATAGTTATTTATCAATATGAGTATCCTCAGGTGATGGCCATAATATTTTACAACTTTCATGCCAATGCATCAAAAACCGAGGGACAAGTTGCACTGAAAAGATTGTAACGTACAATAGATAAAGCCAAAATACCGAAAGGGAAAAAATAAAAAAATAAATGCGGAAGCAGAATAAATCTTCCAAATGCACATCCTCGGGTTATCACCGTACTATTTACTAATTTAAATGTCATCCTTTCAACTCCTCCAGAAATACATGTGTTAAATAGATTACAAAGCGTTAGCTAAAATGGGAAAAGCAATAACTAAAAAATACTGCCGGAGCAGAGTGATTAGCCAAAAGCCGTATAAGAAAAGAACAAGAGCTGTCTATATACAGGACATCAAGGGAGCCCAGTACTATTTACCAAGATTGAAGGCAATAAAGAAAGAAAAAAACTGATCCGGCCCATAAATTCAGCCAGGACAATATTTCCATCACCTGAAACAATAAATAAATATATAAAGGAAATAAAAGAAAATATTGGGATTACAAATAAACCAAACCTGATTCATAGTTATTTAAAATAAAGTGTGGTTTCGGCTGAGAAATGTTTAAATTGACATTGTCAAGACTGTTAATATAATGTTAAAACCGGTAGGCCTCATAAATAAATGCCTATTTAAAAAGCTTGATATTAATTTAATCTCCACTTAGAAAAACACACCAGAGGAAAATATATTTAGGACATATTTGTAATAAAGTATAAAATGTTACCAGTTTGAACACTGATGTGGTGAGAGAGAGAGAGAGACAGACAGACAGACAGAGAGAGACAGAGAGAGAGAGAGACATAGAGAGACAGAGAGATTGTTTAGCACTTGCTGCTCGTATCAAAAAGTGTGAACATATAGTGGAATTCATCTCTGTTCAGATACGAATCATTTGGTCGGACATCAAAAAAAAGGGATATCGTTCTTGACAAGGAGCTGGGTCTAAGTTTTAACTTCTCCATCATGACACCGGTTTCCTGTACCGATAAAAGGCCATCCTCTAGAAATGAAGAAAAACATTGATACTTTTGTA
Organism: Megalonaias nervosa; assembly: GCA_016617855.1. Lineage (NCBI taxonomy): Eukaryota > Metazoa > Mollusca > Bivalvia > Unionida > Unionidae > Megalonaias > Megalonaias nervosa. The sequence goes on along the minus strand of JAECUM010004133.1, from coordinate 14,305 downwards.
TCTATCAGCTACACTAACTTTTGTATCTCTCAACTAAACGAACTTTTGTATCTATCAGCTACACTAACGTTTGTATCTATCAACTACACTAACTTTTGTATCTATCAGCTGCACTAACTTTTGTATCTATCAGCTACACTAACTTTTGTATCTATCAGCTACACTAACTTTTGTATCTACACTAACTTTTGTATCTATCAACTACACTAACTTTTGTATCTATCAGCTACACTAACTTTTGTATCTACACTAACTTTTGTATCTATCAGCTACACTAACTTTTGTATCTATCAACTACACTAACTTTTGTATCTATCAGCTACACAAACTTTTGTATCTATCAGCTACACTAAAAGATCGCTTCTACCGTTGGTTATTCGTCCGTCATGCATCTTAAATCTCTGTGTCTTCAGTCAACACTTTCAACATTTTCTTCATAGCTGGCATTCTGGTGCACTTTTCTCCCAAGTTCATACAAAATGTTGTCCATTAAACCGTCAGGTTCGACCGTTGTTACAAAAAATAAGACGAAACATTTAAATGACATTTTATCCATCCCGCTCACCAAAATGTGACTATATTTATCAGAAGTTATAAGCATATACAGTTTCGTCTTGAAAACGTATGCAAATGATGCAAATGAATGTCATGACTAAAAATGGAAACACCTTTAAACAACTTCTTAATATCAGCTGTATTAAATTTCATGGAAGTTATCCGGGAATCAATGCTATATAGACTTTTCAATGAGAGAGAGAGAGAGAGAGAGAGAGAGAGAGAGAGAGAGAGAGAGAGATGCATTGAATAATTACATAGAGATATCATAGGTTGTAAACCTTTGTGGAGAGAGACGTACACATACAGAAAGACACAGGCAAACAGATAGATAGAGGAATGCTAACTGTTGATATCATAATGCAGCAATGCTTGCTCGAATTCCAGGTATGTGATATTATTGTCCTGTAGGATTAGACCTTCCATCACCGAAAACACGGTTTGGACATTTTGTTGGAAATGTAGACCCGAAGTGGTTGATTCCATGGATGATGTATCGGTTTGAATCCGTCCAAAACTACAAACGAAGAAGAACAACAAATTTTATCCATTTTTGATTTTAACTTACACATATTCAACGACGACGACAACTCATTTTGCTGGAGCTGCCATTTTTATAAAGTTTGTAAAATGTATTGAACCGAAGCGATTGTAAGGTGCGATTTTAATAAGTTATATGTGTCGCTCCCTGATTTGTTTCCGAATACCTTATTACTGTGTCTGGTAGCATATTGTCCGTCAAAAGAGATTAAAATAATTCAAGGCGTACAAAGGGAATATCTGAGACTGTAAAAGTAGCGTAAACGACACTTCCAAAAGAAAAAAGTTTCGATCCTGACAACTCAAAAACCGGGAAAGATTTCAAAACAGGAAGCAAGTTAAAAAAGATTTTGGGGAAACGTGTATACCTTTAGATAAAAATATGAAATGCATGTAAATTTGGGTCGAATTGTTAAATACCTAGATGTGTATACAAGGGAGTAATGCATTTCCTTGTAACATTTAAGGAATGATTAATGATTAGAAGATTTATGAATGTCGTCTAAAATGTAAACAAGTGACGATGCGCAAGAGCTGAATCATAAACGGGGGTCTTCAGGTTAACATAACTGCATGAATATTTGTAATTGGTTAGGTTTTCTGACGCCATATTTACAGTAAGCTGACATATTTACGGCTGATTTTATATGATGTCACGCAGTTGAAATAAATTCCTTGAATCTCAAGAACAAATACTACAAACCATAAGTATAAAGAACACAAAAATGTTTTGCTATTTAGTTTTCGGTAATAATAACGGAAACACTGTCAGATCTTTCACCTTCCAGAGTTACATGGGTAGAAAATCCTCTGATAGTTAACTAAGTGGGAATGACAGTCCATTGCTATAGAGTTTGTTTATACAAAGTAGAGCTGTTGATCCTTATGATTAGCTATTTTATAAACATTATTTCTAGATATCTACAAAACTCTACAACAATATCCTGGCGCTAAAATGTCTTTCTTTTTGGCGCTCCTCTGTTAAAATGTGATTTTCAAAACTGTATTTTACGACGATAATGGATCAATAGATGCGTATATCATTATATTTTTCCTTTCTTTATTGGGACATTTAATTACCTAGAAGTAAAAGAAAATGTCCCTAACTTAGATATGTATTGAAGCTTTGTTGTAACTCAACAATATACATAATTGAAACGAATGACATTAATAAACACAAAATTACACAGCAAGACTGCAACACATCGTATGAAATACACCTATATTAATAATGAACTTTATGACAACACAGTTACTTACAAATGAATCTGGAGTCAATTCACATATATGATTGTAATCAATGAAAGTTAAAACATGCACCCAAACAAGAGGACTGCATAGATGATGGACTTGCATGGTACCTTGTGGTACCTTCTTTTTCGTTGCTACGCTGTCAACTTTAGAATATTGTTACCAGGTTACGGCATAAACCTAAATTGCAGTTTTGCTTTGAATCCACCTCAGTGAAAGTTATTGTCTGATGACTTGCAATTAAACGGCATACTCAGAGGCACACAGAAAACAATATTTGCTTTAAATGCAGAGGTACCTGTGATTCGATTCCTGAACGCATCTTTGAAACAAGTTTCACTAGGTTTTACGTCCTAGTGCCATTAAGCTGTACATATTTACAAATTGTGTTTTCTAATAGAAATATTCATCTATGTTTTTATGCTAATCATCATTTATGTTCTCGACTGATGGTGTATGAAAGTTCAAGTGTTTGTGATTCTCATCATATATAAGTTTCTGCAGAGATATATGCCGTAAATAGTATTTGATTATTGCAAAAATACATTTCATCTGTGATAGCAAAATTCCAAATTCTTGGCAGTACGTTGGAAATAAACTTCTTTACGCCAAGCCTCGTTAAGCGAAGTTCAACGCCATGTAGGTTTTTGTGTCAAATATATTTTTTTTTAATTCAATATTTGGCCAAAACACTGCACGACGATTGTTACTTTTACAAAGCATTATAGTACCGCGTAAATGATCGCCGCTTGTAGGGTGACATCCAGTGACAAAACATGAATTGCACTGCTTGTATATTGATTCTGTAGTTTATGTGTCTTTACCGGTAAATATATTTTAGCGAAACTCGTAACGTTACGCCATTCGCTTGAACTCTTCGTCATTGAAACGTTTCTTACATTTACCAAAAATGTCGTTCAAGTCTCCATTTCTCAACGTCAAAGGCATCTCTATAATTAACTTATATTTGCTGATCTTCACTACTTATACTACTATATTCACTTGTTGTCTCAATTTCATCATCTTCATCATTGTAATATAAATGCGTTGCAGTCAGACCTGCACGTTATCTAATAATACATTTCCAGGTTTTATCTCATGATATTTGCTAAGTTTACATCTTGCTTCTCCAAGCTGATTCTTACGTTGATAAATTTATCAATATCCTTTGTATAAGTGTTCAAAAAGTCATACAACATCTTTTGGGCCTTTTTGACATATCTGTATCGTGAATTTAAGTGAAACATTACTTTAATATTCAATGTAACGTTACACACACTCAACGATCTTAAAGACTGGTCCAAGAATTGAATATATCTATCAATCCTTTCAACATGTTATACGTAGAAATTTGGAGATCGTTCGCTCTTTATATATACAGAGGGAATTGCTTAATATATAAATATTCTCCGCCGAAGTTGGTATAAAACATTCTCTGGTAATATAAAATATTCTCAACGGGTTCGCATGCATATGCGTGTGATTTCGTGTGGTTGAAGTAAACGTCATGGGATACTGAAGGCGTTAATCTATATCGAGTAAAAAAGTCTAAAACATACCTTACCATCATCCTGTACTATTAGAACAATACGTTTATTTGTGAAGGACTCTTGTGTAAGGACTATTAATAAAAGTTTACTGATAAAGGACTCTTGAGAAAGGACTATTAATAAAAGTTTACTGATAAAGGACTCTTGAGTAAGGACTATTAATAAAAGTTTACTGATAAAGGACTCTTGAGTAAGGACTATTAATAAAAGTTTACTGATAAAGGACTCTTGAGTAAGGACTATTAATAAAAGTTTACTGATAAAGGACTCTTGAGTAAGGACTATTAATAAAAGTTTACTGATAAAGGACTCTTGAGTAAGGACTATTAAGACATATAGCAGGCAGGGCGAACAGACAACTTGTGTTCCTGGTCTTATTTTCGTAAAATAAAGGTTCATACAGGAACTAAAAAATAAGGTCAATAACACTAAACCGAACCTTCTAACTTTTATTATTACCGTATAGTTTGAAAAAACGGATAATAAATCATTTTAGGTTAGCTCATTTGTTACTTTATTTTTGACTTTTTGTTTTTTATTTTTATAATGCGTTTAGTTTACTTACTAGGTCACTCAATTTTTGTCATTCACCCTGCCTGCTGCTATAAATTAAACAGCCAGTATAAATATTATTAATAATGGTCGTTATAGGCGAACCACATTCAGCTAGATTAGCAAGAGAGCGACTAGAGGCAATTAGAAAATATTTACCTGTTCGTGATGCTTTCAAGCAACAATTACAAGAACGTCAGGAATCTCATGTTGAATTTGAAGAGGATACAAAACAATTATTTAAACCTATTACAGAGACAACTAAACCTCTTCTTCCAGTATCTGAGAAAATTGCAGAGGCAACTGGAAAAATAGCAGAAAGAACTAAGAAAACAAAAAAGATTCTACGAGAACTTCCAGCTGAAATAGCTGCTGCTCAACCACAATTACAAGAAGAAGTACAACAAGTACTCGAGGGCATTGACAAAGTTCGTGAGGATGTCGGTGACGTAATAGATATTGTTACGCCAAAACCAAAACCAAAACAAAAACCAGCCCAATTAACCGAATATGGTCGTAGACTACTTAAAGAAAACGATGTTGCGGTCGCTGCAACAGGATATTCGCAACGTGATAAATTATTAGATCCAGACACCGCTAATGTTCTTGAAAAAATTGGGTTCCTTTTATATTTCGACAATCTCGTGGTATATCTAAAATCACCAATAAATATAAGGATGATTTTGAAACTTTTATGAGACAAGTCGAAAAAGCTAAAAAAGGTTCATTATTTGGAGATATATCATCACAACAACAAGTATCGCCACCATCACAACAACAAGTATCGCCACCATCACAACAACAACAACAATTATCATCACCATCACAACAACAACAATTATCATCACCATCAATACAACAAATACTACATCAAGCACGACAATATCCAGAACAACACAAAAAGGAGGAGAAAAAACGGCTAGAGGCTCCCATTAGTACAGAAGAAGACTATGATGACTGGTGGGAAGAACAAAGGAGAGGAGAAAAAGAAGAAAAAAGGAGAAAAAGAAGAGAAAAAGAAGAAGAAGAAGAGAGAGAAAAATTGTTTTCCTTGAGTTTTATAAAACCTTATACTGGAAGCGGTCTTTCTACTGGAGGTAATCTTACTCCATGTCCTAATAATGTCCTTGCTGATGTTGATCGACTAGAAATCCTCATCGGAGGAAAACGAGCTGGTAATAATTCTCCAGAAATAATTAATGAGGCGGCCGATATCTGTAGACGATTATTTACAGGCGGTATCATGGACGTTGATGTTTATCAGTCTCTTATTAATGAAATTGCCGATGACTACTACAGTGACTGAGTACGTAATTAAATACAATTACTATAATAAAATGATCGTACATGGTACTCAACGTGGACCAACCATGGTCAGAGTAATAAACTCACGATTACCGGTATACAAGACAACCTACGGAGATGGACTAGGTGATGTTGTTCAGGGTCTATTTAGAAGGATAGCCCCAAAAGCAATACCGATCGCAAAGCAACTGGGAATGAAAGCTATTGATGTTGTTCGTGAAAAAGGTATTGGTGCTATGGGTAATCTCGCTGGTAAAGCATTTTCAGCGATTAAAGATAGACTAGCACGATTAATACGACGAAAACCTCAACCAGTAAAATTACCTAGTACTGAAGTAATGCCTGCAAATGTCAGTAAAATAATAAATCAAGTTGCTAATCAAAAACTAGCAGAGTTGGCTGATGTACCAATGTCAGAAAAAGAAAAAAATATAACCGCTAGTCTGATAGCAGGAAGTGGTCTTCGTTTTAGACGATAATAATTATAATAAATATGTTTAAGCGCATATCTGATCCCGCATTCGACATGGACGCACCAGTACTCAAAGATGAGTCTGTGCGTGATTATCAATATTATTCTTATGACGCTCGAATTCCAGATCAGCGTGGACGAATTGAACTAAAGGTTCAGGATACAAGTAGGTATTTCGTACCCGCTGAGGCTTTTATTGAGGTTGAAGGTGAAATTTTAAATATCGCTAATCCTGCAGCACCAGTAGCATATGGAGACGATGTTAGTGTCGGTTTTGTTAATAATGGTATTATGGCGTTATTTGATAGCGCAACGTACATGATTGATGGTAAAAATATTGAATCAATTCAGAAGGACGTTCATGTTGCTACAACGATATTAGGTCTTGCAAGATACAGCGACGATTATTCAAGATCAACTGGTCCATCAATGATGTTTGCAAAGGATACAACTGATTCTCCAGAGCATCGACAATATGAAATAGGACGACCAAGAAATTTTGCTAGAAACGCCGATGCGGATGTACAAAGTATGATTATTAATGTAGATCCAGATTTTAACTTAGGATTTAGATCACGTCGAGCAATGTTGCGTGGTGGAAGAAGAGCATTTTCATGTGCAATTCCACTTTCACACATATTTGGATTTTGTAGAAATGTCAGAAAAGTCATTTTCGGAGCTAAGCACACAGTTGTACTTGTACGAAAAGCAACTGACAATGATGCAATATGGCGACCCGCTGGTGATGCTGGTAGAGTAATTCTGACAAAACTTTCATTGTGGATGCCGGTGATGACTCCAACAGTATCTGAAGAAGATCGGTTACTTGCTTTTATGAGTCAAGGTGGTAAATCAGCGTTGTCATGGTTAACAATGACCACAGATGCTATCCAGAGTAATATTAATGGTTTATTTACATGGCAAATAGCTTCTCAGCTAGGTGTTTCTGCGCAACGACATATATTTATTGCGCTTCAAGATGCTGCACGGGTGGATAATCAACTACGTAGTATTATGATATTTGACAATCTTGGTGTTTCCGAGGTTTCTTTAAGAATAAATGGACATCAAGAACCATCTGAGGATATATTACTGAATTTCGATCAAAATCATGTAGCACGTGCATATCATCTTCTAATGACGTTCATGGGCCGTGATCAAAATATTGATACTGGTTTACAAATATCACAGTTAGAATTTACAACTTTATATCCAATTTATTACTTTTCGCTAGAACATTTAGATTTAACCAGACAGTCAGTAGTCGATATATACTTTCGAGCTCGTGTGACAATAGGAGCTATTGCCAATTACAGAGCAATTGCTGTTATACTCAGCGATAAATCAAAGTTACTTGAAGGTGTTGGTGGACGAATGAGAGTCGTTGATGCTCCAGTAGAAAACATGTAATTAGATCGTTTATGAATATTATAATGTCGTATAATCACGTTAGTGTTAGTCTGACTCCTGGTCAGATTAAAAGGATACAATCAGCATCAAAAAATGACTGTGGATTAAAAATGTTGCTAAAGAAAGATCAGATGAGCGGTTCAAATAAATTATCTCTTACAGAACGTCAGCTCAGGCATTTCAATGAAGTCAAAAAATCAAATAAAGGTATACAACTTAATCTTTCTGCGGGTGCCATTAAAGACATCATTAAGACGGGTGGTATATTTCCACTTCTTGCTGCTATACCAGCATTAATAGCCGCTGCAGCCCCAGCTGTTGCAAAAGCAGCTGCATTAGGCGCTGTTGGAACCGCAGCTGGAATGGCATTAGAGGAAGCAACCGGACAGGGAATTAAAAAAAAGGGAAGGGGTATAAGATTAACAGGGACTCCACATTCATGGTACGGAAAAGGCCTAAGATTACCAGGGACAGTTTACTGATATCTCCTATGTCCAATTTTGATTTACTAGATGCTGCTAAAAAATTAAAAATAAAAAATTTTAGAGGAGTTTTTATGCGTGATCAATTACCGAAACAACCAAACAATATTGAAACCGGTATTATTAATCTCGACAAAAACTCTGGTCCAGGCACACACTGGGTTGGATATGCAATTGATCCACGTGGAATTATTTATTTTGATTCATATAGACTAGCTCCACCAAAAGAATTCTTAAAAAGTATATTAGCGGCGATCAAAGTACTCCAATATGGTATTCAACGTTACCAACACAAACATTAACTGATCCACCAATATGTGGTCGTGAAGTACTTAACGTACTTGATGCTGTATCAAAATCAACAAAACCACCTCACAAAGTTGTGCATGAATATACTACGACGTCACATTTAAACAGACATTAGTAAATATAATGGTGGACATTTACGGAAGATCTTCTCGTGGTAAAGCTCAGCAGCAAGCTGATTTATCTAAATACGCAACTCTCGATCAGCTCAGAAGTGAGATTGACGATTTATTAAACATAACCAGTGTTGATCAAAATGAAGTAGTTGTGTTTCAGGATAAGGAAGGACGATTAAAAACTAGTAATATACAACTGCCAGATGTATTTATACGAGTTCCTAATGCGGTTGTTAATAATATAGTCACTTTTTACTTATCAGGGTAAAATACAAGATTCCGGTACGTCAGTCAGCGATTATATTAAGAAAGCTGGTGATTTGTCCACGGGCGACATTATTATGAATTAAAATAAAATTATAGACTTTGGAAACCCAGTCGTAGATACAGACGCTGCAACAAAGAAATAGGTCAACGATCAAGAATCTAAGTACGTATTAGTCAACGGCGGTATAATGCGTGCATTTCTTAATATGAATAATAACGGCATCAATAATCTTAGAACACCAGAATCTGATTTTGATGCTGTGACGAAGAAATACGTCGATGATAAGGAAATTCCTCTAAAACCAATTAATGACGAAATAACTACACTCAGTAATACTTTTTCTAGACATGTAGAAACTTTTTAAAATTTTCGTAGAAATATAAACAAAACCATTAAAGATTTTTTGGGGGAACAACCAACCGTTGACATAAAACTCTCCGACGTTAACATGAAACTCAATGATATTGTCAGTGGAATACCTAATATTGTTCAAAAAACTAATCTGATTAAAATTCCACACGGACAAATTTAAAATATCGTATATACAGTAGCATCAGGATCATCAACATGGACACCACAAAATAACACACTCGAACATACCGTAGAAGTAACTGGGTTATACAGGTTATCTATGTACGGTTCGGAAATTACTGCGGCAACTTCATTATCACCGAATGAATATCGTAATCCTCTATTGGTGATGCTAACCAAGAACATCAAAGAAATCTTTACTCTGATATCAACGGAAATACCTCCGAGACGTTACTTGTGGTGCCTAGAATTCGTAACTGAAACTTAATTAAATGACGTTGTTAGTATAATGGATCAACCTCAGTCTCGCATCGACGTTCAACGTTACAGATGCAATCAAGTATGTGAGCGTCTGACTAAACTAAATAATTTTATCGACTATTATAACACGAAAATAAAAAAATACAAAAGGCGTATAGTTGTTATTGATGTAGTTGTTTACTCGGTTTCTGCTGTTATTGCTGGAACAGGATTATTATTATCAACATTGACGATGACAGCACCTATTGTTATAACCATTATTGTTTAGCATCAACGACTATTGCTGGTGTTCTCGGTATTATAGCCAAAAAGATAGATACCTGTACAAATGCTAAATTGCACGATTATATGATTAAATTACATACAGTGGCAGAGGCATACTCTAAACTATCTTTGCATATTTCTTCGTGTGTCAGTGATGGTGAAATATCCGATACTGAATTCGCGATGATGATGAAAACCTATGATGACGCTTTTAAGGTGATCGCTGATGATTTTAATGAATTAAATAATAATGATAATAATAATGACAGACAGGGAGTTACTTCAGCAGATCGTCACTAATACGACTCCGTCAAAAACTACTATGATATCGTTAAGTTCGACCAATCCTGAGTTTAGTGTCAATTTTTCAACAACAATTCCTGCAAAAGAAATAACATTAGCACAATTGCGAGTTTATTATAGCTGGCCCAATATTAGATCAAAACCATTTGGTGGGCTACAGCCAAATAATTCATTAGTATTCGCCAATAAGAATAAGCCTGATGGAACTCCTGATTGGCAAGTAGTTGCTATTCCAACGGGCAGTTATCAAATAGAGCAGATTAATGATGAGCTCCAGCGCAGAATTAAATCTATTACAGGAAAAGAATCAAAAATAGCAATTACTGTCTACGAACCGACATTATCAGCGGTTATTGAAATAAATTCTCCTGATTATTCTGTGGATATTTATCAAAGTTCGATTAGATCAGTATTAGGATGGCCTGAAGGTCCACCGGTTTATCAAGTACCACCAAAACCAAAAATCGAGGAGTTTAAAACAGGCGAACGAAAATTTAAGGAGATTCCCAATTACAAAAAAATGTACCCATGGACCGTCAATGAAGTTTTTGTTGATAATGCCGAAAATATTCCTAATCTAAAAGGAATTTACACAAAAGGACCTCCAGAATGGCTTTTTAGTAAAATACCTATCACCGCTGTGAATAAAGTAATGAACGAAGAACTTAATCATTCTCTCAATGTTGTTAAAAATAATATTGCTGATATAATACAGCATTACAGTGACGACACAGAAGAAAATATCCTTGAAGGAATTCGACACTTAAATTCACTATTGAATGATTTTAACTATCTTAAGCACATTTTGACCAGAAATGTATATTATCATCTTAAATCTGTAGTTATTATCAGAGATAATGCTAAAATAACAATAGCGAATAATCTTATATCTGAAGTAAATATTCCTGATTTTATTAATATCGATGAATTTTTTCCAAAAATACTTGATTCATGGAAAAAATTAATACCCACACCAACTATTCTTAAATATAATAATGATCCACATGGTGGAGGTCGCCATATCTCACCTGGTATTGTTAATATAACATCTACGATCGCGGTCAGTCTAGTATGTGACGTAATTGATAGCAGTTACCACGTAGATCTTTCAAAGTCTAACCAGGCCCAGCAAGGATATATATTATATTCATCCAGTATTCAAGCGCCACCCGGGTGGCTCATTGTATCTGAGCCAATAAATCAAGTCTACCTGCGTGTACATAATCCATTATTATCAAGAATGAATTTCAAACTCACAAATCAGGATGGCAATATTGTGGACCTTAGAGGAGAGACGTTATATATTAATTTGTATATACGCTCGTAGAATGATGCCCAAGTAAATTTTGCAAAAAAATCAGATTTTTGACCTTGAGATTTGACCTTGCCTTTTGCATATATGTTATGTTAGGATGGTTGATTTATTATTATTATTAAAAATATCAAAAATAATCAGCATCCTAAGCGGTTACCCGTCATTGGGGCCTCTTAATATCCTGTGTGTCTTTCATGGGGTCATTTTTGCGCTATGACCATTATTGGCACTCCATGTTCTGTTTCTTTTTGGCTAACATTCTTTCTGAATGTTTTTATTGGGGCTCTTCCAAATGAGGTACACATACATGCACACATACATACACACATATACACACACATACATACACCACACATACTACTCATTATTCTAGAGCCCCCTTGATAGCCTGTGTGTCTTTCATGGGGTCCTTTTTGCTCTATGTCTTTCTTATGACCGTTATTGGCACTCCATGTTCTGTTTGTTTTTGGCTAACATTCTTTCTGAATGTTTTTATTTGGGCCCTTCACTGAGATAGAAAGCTCAGGCATGCTACTGATTATTTTAGGGGAGAGCACCTTGTATTGTGGTTTCATATACCCACCAGTTTAAACCCACGGGATAAGTGCAAAACGCACTCATCACGTTGTTTAACGTGATGAGGATATGAAACCTTGGGAGGTGCGATGCTCCCCAATTCTTAAAATAATTTTTTGGTAATCCAGAACCATACCCACCCCCGCGGTCATGGGAGTCGAACAGCAGAAGTTCAGTACCAAAGTCAAACACTCGTGCACTGAGCTAACGACACTCGACTACAAATACACGTTCGAGAATTTATTATATAGCTATTACTAACACGAGAGCATTACATTTCTAAGCATTACATTTCTTATTTTTATAAATGAATCTAGAAATTTATGATTTTATTAAAATATATCACCAACTTGTACGTATAAAACGATTCAATTATATCACAATTTGTATGACTCAAAATTATAGACTCAGGTAATATACATACAGTGGAAAATCGATAATCGCTACGTCATCCAAAACCCACACATCTGTTTGACTGTATATAGGTCGGTATGTAGGTCAATATGTATGTGTGCTTTTATACATATACATTTTTCGTTTTAAGTTTTTAAAACTACTATCAGAACATAGCCTCAAGCGCCGTTGTGCCAATCCAATGTTACAATTCGGTTTTATTAAAACTATGTATCGTAGGATTTCCTGTTACGGGTCAGCACCGTTCACATTATCGGCAGGGACCTATCAATAGGTTTGGTTTTTAAACAGACAGACAGATAAACAGACAGACGGATACACTTTATTGAGATTAAAATACATTGTGTTTACGGCAAATATCATACAGTGTGATAGACATAGATTAGATGTTGAGAAATGCATAGGTTGAGAAATGCATAGGTTGAGAAATGCATAGGTGTATGGCGCATTATGATAATGACGCATTATATGAAGGGAAATAATCGTGTAATTTACTCTGTGGATAAGATTTTTTCCGGCAGGAGTTATGTCACTTTATTATATGTCCAACTGCTTCACAGTCAAGTCCATGTTAAAAACTTGAATGTCAATTATTTTTTATTTTAAAGAAATATTTATATATATAATGAACCAAGAAAACATTAATGATATTATTTCTGCTATTAAAAAATTAAAACATAACGGAATAAATCTCTCTGATAATCTTGATCCTGAAAAAATATTATGCGATTATGAAATATTAAAACAACGAAAAATCGACAATAAATACACATTACCATCCAATTATAAATTCGTAAAATCAATTTATCAGTCTATGTTAGAATCCTTGGCAATTGTAAATGAAAAGCAGGTAAAGCTATTTGCGCCTCTTGCACGTTCGATCGAAAATATCAGATCCGAACTATCTCGTGAATACGAGAAAAAGAAGATTGTAGATAATCGTGTAATGCAATTAAGAAAAATTATGTTATTTGATTCTGTCAAAAGTGAAAGTGACACTGAGAGCAGCGACGGTGAAGGTACCCATGGCAAAATATAGAGTCAAACTATATACAATTTAATTGTTAAGAGTACGGAGTTAGATATAGTCAAATATTATCGGCTGATCATATTTTATTGAATATGCAGATTTGTATGTTTTATTCGCGACATGTTGTACCGATCGTGGATTTATGCTAAAATGTTTTGCAGCCGCATAAATTGATGGAAAAGTCATTTCTCGGTATGTTTCTGTATTTATGGATTTAATAGATCTTCTTGCAAACTTTTTACACCTTCCTGTATTTCCACGTGCAGAATTCTGACTAGGTGTAATAGCTTGCAGGTTAGATAACCGATTATTCTGGGGATGTCCATCAATATGATCAACTACAAGTCCATTTTCAACTACTCCACGAAAACATTCGAATATGAATCTACTTGATAAGTATCTTTTTCGTCTAGCAACATTAAATCTAAAATAACCATGATTATCAAGACTACCGACTGGGTTTTTGGATTTGCAGTGTCTGATTACACCATCTCGGGATGCTTCACAATTTTTTATTATAGGATGTTTCACAAATTCGTATTTATTACGAAATGCTTCTTTTCTTAATTCTCTTATAATATCATTGTCGATCATTTCATCATGGGTCTGATTTGTCTGAGTCATTTTATATAATAATATTATTTGTCTAAATCATTGTTTTGAAATCTAACCAGATAATCTTCTTCTGTCTTTATAGGAGATTTACCTGACGTCAAAGTATTATTTTTTTATCATAATATCGTTTTAGTTCCCTGTATTTTTTTCCGCCACATTTTAGACACAATTGAGTTTTTCCTCTGACTC